>JALDNG010000031.1:942500-1235000 GCA_024349245.1 Neodontobutis hainanensis
ACACCCTTTAAAAAAAAAAAAAAGCCTTCCGAGTTGTTATAAAAATAAATAAAAGAAAAAAAAAAGGTGTCTTTGCTAGACGTGGCAGCCAGACAAAACACAAAGCCTGTGTCATTGTTCTCGCCTGCTTCTGGGAGTGTGCTGACAATGACCTACTGTAGAGAATAAGTCAGACGAAACACTGGATAACCTTTAACATTAAAAATATCAAAGACCAACAATGTCAGCTCAACTGAGTGGAACACAGGTATTTTTCTGCAACATATCTTATTGGAAGACAGTATTTGATTCAGAGACTGACAAAAGTGGTAAAAAATGTAGAACATCAAATATAAAAGAACCTTGTCTGCAGAAACTTGAACTATCACTTCAATGTGGCTTAGTATTTTTGCTCCTGCTGTGAATTTGGTCAATGAAAAGGGTCTGAAATACTTATCTAAAATACAGCATTGTCATTGTTTAAATGAGTGGTACACAAAGGGTAATGTATAAATGACGAATTACATAGAAGTGTCTGTAAAGGTAATTAGGGTTGTAAAAAATGGACGGAAAACTTGAGAGGGCTCCCTTCTACCATGTATTGTACCATTATCTCAATGTAGTTTGATATTTTGGCTAACTGAGCACTGCTGTAAATAGGGTCAGAGAAAATGGAATATTAAATTATTATTATTATTATTATATATCTTATAAAAATCGAACCATAAATATGGCAGTCACCCCAGTTGTTTCATACTGCCCCTTTTCACAAGTCCTGCATCCCTAATAGTAAGTTTTAAGCCTGTAAAAATGTATTAAGAGAAGTCAGTCTGCAGAATACAGTACTGCGAATTCATGTTTTTCATAAAAACTCGGGATAAATGTATTTACTGACTCTCGTCGCTTTTGCAGATGAAGTAAACATTACATTGGGCCTATTGGCAGCAGAAAACCTCGCAGTAACTTGGTGCACAGACCGAGTAGAATGATTAAATCCCAATATTATTAGGATTTTGCTAGTGCCAAAGTTAAGAGGCACGAGGATGCTGTTAAACGCGGTGGAGCTGCACGTGCCGCTGGCTGAGTTAACGCAGTTTCTAACAGATTCAGTTAATCTGCAAACATCACCAAACAAGACAAATGTGGAATGTCAAGTGGACAGCTGAGTGGTTTATAAAGCCAAAAGCTGCACGTTAGCATGGAGCAACTTAGTGGCTGTGTAGCGGCTAACCTTAGCAAACTAACTTACCGTCAGATCTGTGGGATGATTTAGACAATTAAAAGCCGGGGACCCAAACTGCAGACTGTTGCATCAATTAAAATGAAAACTACTGCATAACACTGAGTGTGAAACGCCACTAACAAGCACAATATTGTCTAAAATAGTATGTTTACCTCTTTCTACATGGTAAGCGACTAGTTGACCATGAAAGCTAGCGTTACTGTTGCTAGCTAATTTTTCCAGTAAACGACATCGTGCAGAACATGAATCGTGGCGGTTATAAATTTAGCCTCTTAGGTCTCTCCACTAAAATGAGGCAAATACTAGCTAGCCATGGAGTGGTCATAGACATTTACATTTATTTTAAGTAAACACAGAGTGAATAAGAAGTAATCTAACACTGCACTGGTCTATAACGTTTGGTGCTGCAAACAGAACCAAGTAGCACGATTAGCATCAGAGCAGTATTTTGACCAACGGTAACCAGTTAGCCGTTGTAGCTAAGCGGAGCAGTCTAATATTAGCTACCCGAGCTAGCTGATTGTTCGGCGCACAACTTTGCCGATGTATTTGTGTTCTGCTATTAGTGCTGGGTAAATGCATATCTGCTGAGCTAACAAACTTCAGTTTTATCTTTGCTATTCTACCAACACAAAATTAGTGGTACACTTGTAAATAGCCTTTGTAGCTCAAGAATAAGACATACCTCACTTCCGTAAATTTGCTGCACGTTCGGCCGCAGCCATGTTTTCACTCGAGTCAAGTTGGGGTTGGGGTGTGAGCCGAGAGGCACCGGGCTCGCCAACCCGCAGCACCACACTGGAGCTACGTTAGGCTCTGCGGCTCTGCAAGAGTGCACCGAGACTCTCGGGGTCATTCCTACTGTTCTCTGAGGACGTTTTAACACGGCTAATATGCAGTTTAATCCGTTTACTTCAATGGTCTTAATATAACAAATTAGTGTAAAAATGAAATCAGGGAACACAGTTTTCAGCGTGGTTTCATCAAGTTTTAATAGTGTTAGCCAGAAAAAAAATCAGCAAGGATCTTACCTAGGGACGTCTATATGCAATGACAGTGCAGCATTGTGTATATCCCTATGAGCCAACATATAAGCACCATGCCCCTTTGAGAAAAATAATGCCTTCCATCAATTAAATTGATGATGTTGATTAAATATAGTAGTGTAGTTTCCCTAGTTTAGTATAATTTTGTGGATATTGGTCTAGATGGTGATTTTCGTGCACACTTAATGAGCAGCCTTTCATTTACATGCAGTTAAATGGGATGGTAGTTTGTTACAGCATGCATCCTTAACAGCTTTATATATATATATATATATATATATATATATATATATATATATATATATATATATATATATATATATATATATATATATATATATATATATATATATATATATATATATATATATATATATATATATATATATATATATATATATATATATATATATATATATATTCTACAAAAGTCTATTAACATCAAACTAAATCCCTCTCTTCTGTGATTAATTATCAAGTGCTGCCAACATACTATCAGGATTGGTACATTCTAATACAAATCAGACCATCGTGCCAATTTGTACAATGTAATTGTACAAAATTGTAATTTGTCTACAGAACAGTGCAAAAACATTAGATTCATTCCTGAGACTAGTCAGAAATTAGTCCCTTCATAACCTTCCATTACGTTCAGTGTCACAATTTTCTCTTTTTACCATTCATTACACAGTATATCCTCAATAGATGTGATCTACAGTGAGATGAATTATGATTTATGAATATCAGCAACACAAGACATAGACATACAATATGCATGTGCTTGTTTGGAAAAAAAAAAAAAAAGATGGCATTCAGTGGGATTTATAGCTGCACATCAATAAATGCTTGGTTCAGAAACATGAATACTACAGTGCTACAGTAAATTTCGGAGCTCTTTATACAGATCTGTGCAGTGTGACATCCGATTTTGACATGTTCATTCCTCCCGTGAGCTGTCAAAGGCTGCAGTGTAGCAGTAAAGATCAGGTCCTTTTCCTTTGAATGCTTTTGAAATAAAAGTCAAGTGCAAAATAAAAAAGGCTTTTTCATTTGATTTTCACTGCCGGTTGTATTCGATTAAACAGAACGAGTTTCCACTTCTATCTTCTCCTCCGACTGTGAGGTTTCGGTTTCCTGGTGGCTGACGCTTGGCCGGACGGTCACCAGAGGACCACCACCGTAAATAGAGTGCAGGAAGTTCCACGTTTCTTCAGAAATCTGTCCTGAGTCTGCTCCTGTAGGGCGAAAACACACAGTTACAGCATCTATCGCAATATATAATTAATAATGTTAATGCTTATGGGCCACCATCAGTACAGCTTTAAACAGATACATGGTTTCAACTCTTTTTAAGAAATACATTTAAACTCCACTTCACGAACTACAGCAGCCTAAGAGGGTCAAATTCCCAATGTATTTACAAAAGGTCACACACAAGATTCTGAAATGCTTATATAAAATCAGTTGAGTTACAAAACAAAGACATAATCTCAAAATTAGAGGTTAAAACAAAATACATTTTCCAGGACAATATAATTTTTTTCATGACAGTAGGAAATTTGAGTACATTTCCAGGTCATTTACAACAAAAAAAAAAAAAAAAAAAAAAAAAAAACAGTGGAAACCCATTAATATTAATAGAATTAAATAAAAGTTTGTACCTTGTTTGAGTGTTAAATGCCCATTCTTGTTCACCGTTATCTTTGCATTATCAATTGGTCCGGGAGGGTCTAGAAAAAAAGATAACACATTTCATTATGCAACTACAACAGTTAGTATGCGTTTTTTGTATATCCTCGTGAATTAATTGAATCTAAGAACAAAGAAGTCAAAAAGTCAAGTGTTTCTGCTGCTTCCCACCTGCCACATGAAATAAATATTAAGAGTTGTGCCTGATGTAAGGGGTTAAAAATAGATTGAACAGTACAAAGCAAAAGCAAAAAAAAATAAATAAAAAAGTGCAGAAAAATGAAATACATTTTGACGGTTCGCTTTGCTGTAGCAGGAGGGAAACATGACTCAAGGGAGCAGCAATCTCTTTGAAGGTAAATCAAGAAAGGTCTTCGCGGATTCCTTTGAACATCAATGTACTTTTTTGAAATTACTTGTTCATTATAAATATTAAAATCTATCAAATGTTAAAAAAATGTGACTCTTACAATTAGCTTTAAGAGAGAAATTTGCATTAATCCGACATCTAGCATTATTATTTAACCATTTAATTATGACATGTAGGAAGTGCTGGGGTTAGAAAGTGGCAAGACATCTGTCCAATTACCATTGTCTTTTCCTTTGACAAAGCCCTCCCATTCACGAAACCACTGCATGCTGATGCAGTATATGACCACCGGAGACTCCTCCTCCTGGAACGCCTTGTTCAGCTTCAGAGGGAGAAAGGAAACGGGGGAGGAGTGAGCGGCACAGACAGGAGGGAGGGGGGAAGGGTGGGGGACATGGGCAAAAAAAAAATATCAAGTGGTGATAAAAGGATTGAGAGCAGAGGAGATGAGAAACCTAATCAATTCTCCTCGGTAGTTATTCTAATTAGAACAGCACAGTGCCTCAGTCTAGGCAGGGCTCACAGTCATTAAAAAAGAAAAAAATAATTTACAAGACCTTTTCTTGACAATTTAGGATTCAGAATTTCCTAATAAAATGTGTTATAAAACAGACACTGTTTTCTTCCTTATCTTTATTCAGGTAGGGTTCATGTGTAGCCAGCCCTTATAATGATTCTGGTTTTAGGACAATGTCAAAAAACACTGCTATTATGATGCATTTCTTGCCTTGTTAAAGGAAGCCAAAATAGTTTACATACACTAAAGTATGCTTATTTTTGTGGTTTGTGTGATGACCTAATACCTATTAACGTTAATTAAAGTTATTACAATGACACAAAGGGTCAGACCTTTGTCTCTATCTTATTTTATTCAAACACATCCTGTATAATCTGCTGCCTAAAAGCATCCAGATCTGTAATGATTGTGTACTGCATGACTAGGGAACGGTTTGGACACAGCTTTATTCTCTGCTTTGGTTAAAACTACACCTCATTGACAAGCAGCTTCACTTGGTCAAAACGCAAACTGTAAATTCACAGAAGTGCATAGATGTTTTCTTGCATTATTTATCTAAAGCCAGTTGAGTCAGTATGAACAAGTATGAGCCAAGGTTTACAGCAAGCTTGAAAATGTGACTCTTTCAAGGGTAATACCCCAAAACATTTCAATCTAAAACTATTACTTTTTTTCCTCTTCACTTTTACAAGATACTAAATGGAAACCCTGATGCTTCTCAAAAAAGGACACAGTGTCTGGTCTTTATTTTAGCCTTGCAAAGCTGTTTTCCTCGCTACGCACACACACACGCACACACTTCTCCTAAGCATTAGTTATGAGCCGACAGTAACAGCTGCATCTGTCCCAATGCATTAATGATAAGGCTTTTTACGGGTCTCACTCTCCTCGTCTCCTGCTGACTGAGATGCATCAACACATGCAACCCATCAACTGGTTAAACAGACTAGATAATAGACCTGTATACACTGGCTGAACAGATGATAAAAGGACAAAGTGCTTTTTCAGGACTTTTTTTTTTTTTTTTTACAGCAGCTGCCATGAGCTCTAAACTCGCTCTGTATTAAAGTCTTACCCTGACAAACATGTCCAGCTCGTTTTTACGGCGCTTTTCCAGTTTCTCGATCTCAATCTGGCACGTGTGGCAAACGTACAGGTGGTTGACAGCAGGGCCCCCTCCGTATCTGCATGGAGTAAGATTTAATTAACAATGAATATGATACATTATAAAGCAATGGAAAATCTATTTTATATTTTATTTTAAGGAAACAAAGTGCTCATACAACAAAAGATTTAGTATTTTAGGCATTTTTTTCAATAAAATAATGAAAACATAGTAAAAAAAACAAAAAACAAAAAAACAAAAACAAAACAGGAGACACAGAAATGTGTTGGGAAAGAGTGAGATCAAGCAGATGGTAGAACTTGCAGTGATTTAGAACAATATTTAAAAGAGCCTCATTTATGAATTGCTCTTGGTTAAAAAAAAATCTTTTCCAGTTGAAGCATTTGAACTTTTAAAATACACCGCCTGGCCAAAAGTGAAGAAACAGCAATACATCAGACCGGGGTCCGTTAAAGTTGAGTTAACTGGAAGTTGAAATATTGCTACAAAAGAAGTCCATTTAAACCTGAATTTTAAGAACTTTTGAGAAAATGACAGAATACTGGCTCCGGAGTCAGGTTACGTGGGCTGGGCTCGCATTTATTTACCAAATGTACAAAAATTTCAAATAGACTTTCAAAGAAATGAATCCAATGTCAGTGGTTCAAAGACTTTTTTAAGTGGTACTTTGACTTTATTTATTATTATACACTTGAATATGAATACATTTCTTTACTGGCTCCTGTCCTGCCTTAACTATAGGCTTAATTCTGTGTTGCTCTGTGTTGAAGCCATTAGGATGCATAATTATGTTAATGATATAGTAACTATTGAAAAGTAAACCTTTTGTAGATTAAAATAAATCTTTATATAAATATAAATATGACTCTGTTTAAATAACTGGATATTTAGTACACTATAACTACAATTCTTTATATTCTCTCTATTAGAAGAGAAAAGTACAGCCTCTTCTATCCAGAGGGAAGGATGGGAGGGCAACCAAACATAATTTAAAGAAGAGGGCTTTGTCTGTTTACCTGCTGTAAAGGTGGTCCCATACATTCTGCGGCAGCATTACTACCAGGTCATCGATGTATGTGGCTTTGTTTGGTGGCACACCTGAAAGAAAGAAGAAGAATACCCTATTGAAATACTATGGAGTGGAACAAACTAAAACGATCTGATAAAACTGGTTGTAGTTAAAGTGCAGGTGAATAATAATAAAATAAATGGTTTGATGGAGAGAGCAAAGCTCGGGGGCCAAATGTAGCTTTTTGCAATGTTTTATGTGGACCTCCAATACATTTATACCACTATCTTTTAATTGGATTTTAATCAGATTTATTTTATTTGTTTATGAAATCTTAGAATCGAAAAAGATGAGTCAGTTTTAGCTACAAAGATATGCATAAACCTGTTTAAAATCTAAAACTTGATCAAATCCAACTAAAACTAAAAAAAATTATGTTCAAGATAACTTATGTAAGACTCAAATGAAGATTATACCATGACCAATAACTGCTGCCTCTGTGATTGGAAAATATTGAGATTTATTTGCAAATGTGAATAATTGTTCAGCCTTAATGGGCACTAAAGCCAGTGTCAATACAGCGAGCTTTACACCGTCTTTAGGCTTCAGGTCCAGTTCTTAAAAAGATGACGCAAACTGATTAATGTCAGCGTACATAATCTTTTACCTCCCGGTTTTATCACGTCACATACAGTTTAATCAAATCTATTTAAAATTTTACGCGTTCTTTGATCAATTTAAATGATTTTTATCAATATGATCTTATCAATATTTTAATTTACATGCACTTTTACCAGATCCAATCCATCAATTATAATCCCTTATAAATTTCATGCAACATTGCACATATTTTTTAGCACCACTTTATATTCACAAAATTTTCTTAACCGAGAAGAAATTACCCAATTTTTATGCATCTTCTGACCTAGAACGTGTAGACATATTATCGTTCTATACCAATAAGAAACAGTGTGTGCATTTCCTGCTGCTGTGAACAGAAAATAGTGTTACATTAGAAATAATGCTACTGCCTGCAATCTTTAACTGCGCTGACATTATCTCTGTGTATGTGCACCTGTCAGGCCGGTTATTATGTACCGAAGGAGGAAGCAATCGTATTTACACTTTTTCTCACACTACTTTAAAGCCTGAGCAGCAAATATATTCATTTCTTCTAGGTTTTTATAAATACACACTAGCACTGCATTCAAAAATATGCCTTTTTGTGTGAAAAAAGAGACACTGGAGTATTGTAGAGCACAGCTGAGTCTGAGCTGTGGGAGTGTTGGACTTTGAAGCAGTGACCTCAGTTGCACATTATAAACGCCTCTGTGCCTTAATATAGAAAAAGAATATAACTATATGTGTAACAGTAAAGGGTCATGTTAGTAACAGAGCTGCATTATCAAGGCTGGACATTACATAAAATCACAATTTGTAAGATACTAATGTTAAAATGTATACATTAAAATGAGAGCAATACAGTGTGTGCACAGAATGACCAGTTTGAGCGACCACATACAGTATATGAGCGACCCTGGTTTGATTCTGGATATGGTCCATTTGCTCTGTGTTCTATCTCACAGAAATGTAATAAATGTTATAAATAAATAAATAACCTAGATATTTTTCAATTAAAAAAAACCCTACTCTCTAATGCAATCCCTTCTTTTTGTTTCTCTCTGCCACAATCAGCAGTACAAAGAGAAAAAAAAAAAAATCAAATCCTCTTTGAAGTCAGCTGAGTGGTTGAGGGAATACACTGCGGTCTTTGTCAGAGGAAGAAATCCCTGGCGCTAATCCAAACCTACACTGTTTAAAAAGGGCATGTTACACTTCCTGTAAAAATAGTCTGAGCTGACCTCTGAGGAAAAAAAGAAAAGAAAAAAGCTTATACGCACCACCGTGAGAACACAGGAAGTCGTCGTTGGATATGGGCCCCGGTTCAGCGAAAGTCTTGAACTTGTTGAGCCACTGCCTGGAAATGTAAAACTGCAGAAGACTGGGCTCCATCATGTTGAATAATCCCGACACCCTCCTCCGTTCTTTCACCGCGTCTTCGTTGCTCTTTCTGCGAAGATGCATCAGGAAACCACATTAATGACAATCGCAAATAGGTCTTTACATGTTAAACATAGAGGTGTCAGAGCAGCATGTATTACTCAGAACTTTGATTTGAATGGAAAGTGACGTATGGGAATTAGAATTTCCTCAAATGGTAAGGTAATTTTTACACTGGGAGAGTTAGAAAAAGAACATGCTCTATTCAAGTTTTATTTTTTTTTGAAAAATAATAATTTGTTAACAAATTTTATAGCTAGATTTTTATAGTTTTCTTTTGCATGTTTAAAGACATTTTTACTCTATTTTTCTTAAATTTTTGGGGATTCTGATGATTTTGCCATAGTGTTTAATGCTCTTGACCATTATTTATTCATTCATTATTTTCTACCGCTTAGTCCCATTAGGGGTCGTCGATGACTGGAGCCTATCCCAGCAGCTTTGGGCCTGAGGCAGGGTACACCCTGAACAGTGGCCAGTTAGTCACAGGGGCTCCTGATTATTACTGATTCCCAAAAGCAGACATTTTTTCATTACATAGTTTTACACAAAAAGCTTTATGATGCTCACACTTGTTAATATCTTCAATAGATTTGCTCCTGTTTCCAGGTAATTTTGTTGTGTTTAGATCACTGTGGTCTTATTGAGAGTAGGTATGTCTGAGATGATCTCGTGCGCGCTGTTGCAGGAGTTTGCAAGAGAAGTCCTGCAAGATTTCAGAATTTGTTTTTGGGACGTGAAGCGTGAAACACAGGTAGTGTGAATGCTGAGTGTGTGAAACTCTCACAGGCAGCACTAAAAATAGCTGGATTGCATAACCATAACATTCATGCTTCCAGTTTTTAATTAATAAAAAGAGAAATTCTAAACCAACCCACATAATATTTAACAGTCCTGTAAAAAATTACATAGTGTTGCTATAAAACAGTAAAATAAGGTTTAGTCTAAATGATCCTACTAACTACCTTTTTAAAACCAAGACTAAATGTTAGAAGGTAAAAGTAGACTATAAAATACCAAGTGCAAGTGTTACATCATCTGAAAGCCAGAGAACTCCAAGCACATATAACATCAGCGCTCAGATTTCTGCCACGTCATTTCTCAATAAAAACATTGTGATAAAATAATAGGATCTGTGTATGTCTTACTTATAAAAGAGCACGTAAGCTTCGGCATTCTGGACGCAAGACTCCGACACTTCGGTCACACTCTGGTCGTCGAATTCATACCACAAGTTGTTTGTGTCATTCCTGCAGTAGGCTATGTAGTGGCCGCCTGGGGGAAACATGGAACAAGAATTAATGAGCCTAACAAGTACATGGAGAATTGTTCTGTGGGGTGTCCCGGTCTGGACTGAAGTGAGAGCGGTCGTGCCCACTCACTGCTGGCGGTGCCGTGGTGACAGATGACGGACAGCAGGTCGTAGTTTGTGGTCTGAGCCGAGCTGTCTTTGGCCAAGAACGGCTGAAGGTCCAGGCCTTCGAGCGGGAACGAGACGTGAGTGCCTATCTTTGTGGAGAACATCAGCTCGTGTCTGAAGCGCTTCAAGTGGATGCACAGAATCTGGAGAAGAGTACAGAGTATTTTTAGATAAAGACAAGATTAATGATGATAGACTATGTGATGTTTAGAGTTAAATATATCGTAATACCTCTGGCAAACTTTGCATCTTGCAGAATTTGACTCCGTTTCGTAATCTACAATTAAAAAAAGATGGCAGCGAGTCAATCCACTAGTTCAAATAACGTATTTAATAAAAGGCACAAAAGGACACTCACTTCTTGCATTTTTCACAGCTGTACATGTTGTCTCCTACAAAACAAAAACACATAATTGATAAAAACTTAAATTGACATACATTTGTAATGATTAGTTATTAATACTTTCTTACATGTGCTTTCCACTGTAGATCTATAACAACATAATAAGTCTAACAAGGTCAATTTAGTTTTTGTGTAACCTATAACAAAAACTCTAAATACTATGCGATGGAAAAATCAATAAAACTTAAAACGGAGCACTAAAATGTCTATTATTCTTGGATTGATGGCTGAAGGAAGTCCCTCGTTCAGGAATTCTCATTGTTGGTTCGCGAGAAACGACGGGCTTTCAACATGTTTACCAGGTTCTGATTGAAAAGGGTATCCATTTCAGTATGCGCTTCCCGGCAACACTCACGATGACCCATGGCGGAGCAGATCTCCAGTTTACAACTCCGAAGGACGCAGAGGACTTTCTCAAAACGCTGAATTGAAGGTGAATATGGCGTGCGATCAAGCTGTGAGGGTTTATTATATAAAGACACAACTGAAATGAACCATTTAAGTGGGACAAGCACATGCTGCTTCATCTTCATCAAGACTGGACAAATGAAAGCGGAAAGTTGGATGTTTCCTTCAATAAAAGCTTCAATTAATAAAATAAAATGGTAGAAATAATGATACAGTATGATACAAGTGCCTATTGCAAAACAAAATAACAAAAGTTAAATTAACCCAAAATGGTCCATTAAGCTTAATCATAGTTTGCACGTTCTATTAATTAGTCTGATTTTTGTGGGTACATGTTGGTATTCCAGCTGGCAGCAACAAAAACAGCCTCTGGAGGCAATTAACTGAATGAAGCGTCATCATTTTAGATAAACAGTTATGATGGTTCTGAAAGGATTTGGCTTTGATGGGAAAACAGATTCTTTTCCTAATTTACTAGAAACCTACCTTTCAATTCGTCTCTTGCAAAAAAAGCTGCGAGACAATCTTGTAGCGTCACCACTGGGCCCCAGAACCAGCTCTTAATGTACTCCATCACAAAGGCAATCCAGCCTTGAGGCGCGTAGGCTTCCCCGCAGGAGCCGGCCTTCACCAGCGAGGTCTGATGTGTGGACGAGTGCAGCTTCGCCAGGTCTTCTTTCCCGGGAATCGGCAACGAAATATCCTGGAAGTTCTCCAAGGTGACGGAAACCTGGAAGAAAAATCCATAGTAAGGGTTCAGATTTAGACAGATGTAAAAGTACAGGCTGTGTTTTAGTGACATTTTCTGAAGGACTTTTGGCAACATGACCTTTTACAAAAGAGAAATGAGGCTTTATATTCTCACTGCAGTAGAACGAAGAATACAGTGCAGCATGAAAATGGATGTAATACTGCAACAGTGCCATACGATTGATGAAATGAAAGGACTTGCTCATTATTTTCTGGTCATAGTTTTTCTGTTATCTCAATTTGTAATAAAACTAGAATTATTGCTTCATTTTTTATGCATCCACAGAGCAGTTAGCCGAAATTTTTGATAAAGACACATGCACGCACGCGCGCACACACACACGTACACACGCACAAAATTAATATTCTTAAAATCTTCTTGACGCTAAACTCACTTAGACATAACTCACAAATTAATCTATAAACTCTACAGTAAAACTATTTAACACTCTAAATCAGAGTAATAGAGTAGATTTTAGTACAACATAAGTGCACTATTATTTGCACACATTTTCACATAATTCAAATATACGTACAATGATAATTCTCCTTGGAATCATGTCTATGCTTCTAACCAAACTTAGAAAGACCTGGACGGACTTTCTTTCTCTTTTTATTAATCCAATTGTTAATGATCTTTACCTGTGTAAATTTAAGTACCACAATTTTATGTTCAAATGTTTCTTTCTTTTATAGGGCAACAGTGCAAGTTTTTTTCTTCTATTAAAGAAAGTGCAAAAAATGTATCTAAGTTTTCTATACAGCTATTGTACCCCTGACCTTCAATACTATTGTTTGCAATGGACCAACTTTGCATTTGAAATAAAAATTGAATTGAACTACAGTATAAAATATGGCCCTTCAGTCATTATATAGGCAGAAATTAATCATGCATTCATTTATTTTACTTATATTATATGTATACTGATTTTTACTCATTTTAAAATGTCAGTATTGTATTTTTGTGTTTCAGATGCTTTAAATAAGTCACTAATATACATAGCTTTATTCGTTTTTATTCTGTAAACTATTAGGTTATTGGAGAAATCCCACCCAAAAATGTATTTCTTTTATTCTTGTTTTATTTGATCTTTTCACTCCCAGAAAAAGGGATTTCATTTGATTAATTTAACTGTTGGTGAAGCTCTAGCCTGTTATTCTTTTTTTTTTTTTTTTTTTAAATGGATGGAAAAAAGCATAAACACAGATATATAAAGAATTTTGCAGGTGTCAAAGTATCTACCCCACAGATGTCCAGACTGACCCGATCACAGGTGAGGCACTGAACAGAGCTGACGATGGTCCCATCAAACACGTCGGAAATGACACTGTGGTATTTCTTCTGACGCTTGTTCTTTGGTGGAGAAAACGTGGTCATTGCTGCGGGATCAGACAGAAACATGAGAGCAGGGATTAAATGATCTTCTGTCACTCGATCGGTTTCGTCTTCCTGCATAATGATGATTACCTTTCTTGTGAGCGGGGTTGAGGCTGTGCCATCCGGAGGCCTTCGGAGGGCTGCTGGATATTTTAGGAATGTGTCCTTCCATCAGGCCTGGACTCTGAGGTCTCGGATGAACTGTGTTGTTGGACAGTTGGATGTCTGGGAATGAATCTAAAGGAGAATATTAAAGGAGAAGAGGTTAAAGAGGTTTTTATAGTCAACCATTGACGGCTGGTATCAATGGGCCAGTGATTTAAGCTATAATAAAATATTGTTAAAAAAACACCACAAAAAAGTAAAAAGGGGCTTGTTTTTAATAGCCCAATAACAATGTGACCTCAGCACCAATCATCTTCCTAGTTTGATGATTGACAGGTGTGAAACCCACCCCCTTGTATTACAAACTATTGGGGCAAACAAATAAATAATTTAAATAAAAAAGACACAAATATACAGAGTCAATGGGCTTCACTGTACTTTTGAGAAAGCATTAATCCATACTTCCTGACAGTATAGAAAATGCACCAGCGATTAACTCTTTCAAAAGTTGACTCAAAAGACAGCTTTTATCCCCTGTTAATCAACAACAACTGTACAACAAACATGTTTATGTTGTACATATGTTTATTTATTTCTCACTATTGTTTGTTGTTTGCTACGACTTTGTGTAATTTCTGTAAAGCACATTGAGTTACTTTGGTACAAAATGTGCTCTATAAATACATTTTCTTCTTCCTCATTGTTTGTTGATTTTAGTTTTAGCCTGAAAGCATCAGAGAGTCGTTAACAAGAGTATCACCTGAAATCATAAATTAGTCTGTTCTGGATGTTGTATTGCTATAACTTAATTTCTCAAATGATGTTACTGTAGTGTGAGCTGTTAATAAGCATGCATTTATTAGAACACCCACGCACCACCACTAAGTAAGATTTCCTTAATTTGTCTGATTGTGGGTTTAGAATTTTTGTTAAAAAATCTAAATTTGTAAGCACTTAACCTTTGCCAAAATAATCTATAACCACTTGGCACCTGGCAGAGACATCAAGATGCTAATTGAAAAGAAAGAATAAGGTCTTGGGAATGAAAACAAATCCAAAATGTGAAGTTTATTAAATTAGATTTTTTTTTATAGGGCACTAAACAGACTTATAGGATGCTTAAATTAACTTCAATGTATCAAGATAAGATGCAATTTGGGTTTTGAATATCAATATTCATTTATTGTAATTCTAATAAATTAATTCAAATGTAATTATAGTTCAATTGTAATATTCAATTACAATTTCTTGAATATTCATTTAAAAATAATACATTTTTTTGCATAAATTTTTTTTTTGGCTGTAATTCTTGAAAAAGATTTGAATTCGAAAAAAATTGAATTAATAAAAAGTGGTTAAAAGTATTGATATTACAGTAAAACTTGTTCCTATTAAAAATGTGCACATTTGCCTCAGTACCTCAATAAGGATGTTACTCATTAATAAATAAAATCAAGCTAAAATTATTTTGTTAATCACTTTTTATTGTTAATACCACTTTTTTTTTTTCCGTTTTTGGCAGCTTGTTTATGTACATTTTTAGAAATAGAATAGATTTTAATCATGCACTTTTAAGGACCTATTTTAAGTCACTTCAAGAAACGTGAAACCCCTGTAAGTCCTCCATCTAATAATTTTTTTTATTTTGTTCAAAACTATGATTGAATATACAATATTACTTTGCCTTTTCTTTGTGACATGGATATTGCCAATATTGATATTGCCATGATGTTTTCTCAAATATCTAAAAGCTCAAACACAAATAAAATACTATAATAATTTTCCAGGAAAATTTCCAGGACATTTTAATATATATGTGTATACCAAGTTTGAGCGTGTGCACCTTAAATACTTTTTATAATGGGATAAAAACACAAGGGTTTTTTCACCTGAGGTCCTGCTCTGGACTTTAATGGCTCCCTGGGTGCTGATGATAGGCGTGTTGTCTGTGGTTGTGTCCACATCTTTGTCAATGTCCACTCCGGTGCTTGCACTGACCCCGGAGCGGTAAAGGTCATTAATCATGTTCTTCTCTTTTTGCCACTCTCTGTTGGCCTGAATCTCGTCCGGCTCTGGGATCAGCATCTCGGCCTCGTTGGTGTCCTCAATGAGCACGGCTCCGCTCTGCACTTCGTTATCGGCCCGTTCGCTGCTGCCGCACGACTCGCAGGACTGAAAGTCGGTGTCTGACTGGCTGCGGTTGTCCTCCTCGGGGGCGTCGTCCACAGAGATGGAGCTGGACCGGTCATAAGGCTCGGGTAGAGGCTCCTTCAGTTCCTCGTGAAGTTGGTCCATTAAGCAGCGTAGAAACTCCTGGGAGTCCTAAATGTGCAAATGAACAAAACAGTTAGGGCCCACATTTTTTTATCTATCTAATCTATTAGAAATCTAGTTGAAATCTTTTTAAAAGTTGGATGCATTATAAAAAAAGACATTTGGGTAAGCAGCTGGCTGTATAATAACTTTGAGAACAAGTATTAAAAGCAGAAAGAAATGTTTCAGTAATTGTAAGATTTGAATACCAACAAAGAAGCTTGACTTCACAGAGCCTTTCACTTTCACTTCTTTCTGAGCAGAAGTGGTTCTGGAACCTCTCACCTTTTTTTCTAATTGTTGTACAGTATGTAGGGACAAACATTAATATGTGGTTATAACACTGCTATTATTGTGACATTTTGAAACGTATAAATACATGTCTTTTGAAAAAAAATGTTTAAGTATCATGGCCATTCAAACCCATTCATCTCACAAAGTGTAATGGTCCGCGATCCTTTCCCTGCACAGCAATTTTTATTTAGTACATTTTTTTTACAATATTTTATGGAGGCTCTTATTGCATCCTGCTGCGTTCCCAGGCCAGCCAAGTCTAGACCTGAATTTCCGAAACTATTTTCTAAGGGAAAGAGCAATAAAGAATTAAATGATATTGTATATTACAGTTTAAAAAAGTGGATGAAATCTATGTTTTTTTTTACCAATTACCACTCATCCCCTGAGCTTTAATTCCTTCAGTAATGATCATAATCATAATATAGTGGCCTTTCAGGAGGTCCCCTGGAAACATAACTTAAATCTACAGAAACCAGAGTAATTCTTTGAATGGAATTTAAAAAGCCCTTAGAAAGCTGCGCAGATATTTCCAAGCAGTTTTTGCAGTATGTTTTCCCAGTATGCCCCCGTACACTTCTTCGTCATTGTTTATCTGCAATTCAGCAATGCAGAGACATGGAAACAAATGCTAATTAATGTACAATCAGCGCTAATGAACCCCTGACATCCAAAATCCCTCTTAAGCCACACTCTTCTCCAAGAGTCAACAAATTCATTCACAGCATGCAAGTCCTGGCCTGTGCTGCTCAGCATGGCGTGACAGATTAATATTCTTCAGATGAATCCTGACAAGACGCAAAAAAACAAACAAAGCAGGTGTTTTATAACTTTATCATCATTCAGGCAAAGAAAGTCCTTATTTATCGGATCTGGACGGTGCAGAAGTACACATACAAATGCTGTATATATAAGAACAAGTAATATTTCAGCCCGTACAATCGCGGGTTGGTGATAGACAGTAGTCGGAAGAGTAAGTACATTACAGGGGCTTCGGTTTGTCTGGCCGAGTGATTTGAGCTGGACATAATGTAATTTCTGCCACGAATTGGATATGGACTGAAAGGAAAAAGGCAGGGCCGTGATAAGATTCAGGACCGAGGAAGCTTTATAGGCCGGCTCCCGTCAGAAAGCGTTTAATAAAATGGACATTCTTTGATATTCCAGATCCAAACATATATTTCTCTGATGGTAAGATTAACATTGATTTAAATACATATTTTGTAATTTATTTTGCATAAGGTGACGTGACTTACCTGCTGAGAATATCCTCTAAACATAGGGTTTATGGCTTTGATCCCTTGGAAGAGGTTGGTCGGAACAACATAGGAGGGTCTGGTAGAGTTAAACAAAAACAAAAAACAGTGGATCAATTAATATAATGCTCAGTTTTAGTGATGCTCATATTACAGTAGACAGACAAATACATTAAAACTCTAAGCACATATTTTACTAAATGCTAATTGTACTCTAGTGTTTAACTAATGCTTCTGTCCTATATTCTGGTGTTTTAGTTGTTTTTAAATTGTGCTTGTTTACACTTTAATAATACAATTGTATCTTGCATTAATGGGGCAAAGTATATATAACCTTGTTTCCAATAAGGTGGTACCCCTGAGAGGCTTGCGTTTCCACAGTGCTGGGTCCAGGAGAGTGACGTCTATACAAACAGTGACATCAAGCTCCTGGTGTGTATCAGCAAGAGGCTTATACAACCACTTCTTATTCCTGACTTCAAGGTTGACGTGGTAAAGAGGATAACTGAACGCAGTAAAAACCAATATGTGGTCACTGTTTACTGGAGGTTTCTAAATTTTTATTTTTGGTTTGGTGGGAGTGTTGCAGTGGGGAAATAATAACCTGAAGGAAAAGGCTATACCAACCTGTTTTTGTGCCACAAATCTGATACAAGTTTCTGGTAGCTTTTGCAGAGCGCTGGCTTCTTGTCTGTCCTCACCAGACCTCCACATTCGAGGAAGAACTGCGTCAAAGGCGGGCTAAAAGAGATTTTAGACCATAAGATATTTATATAATTGGGTTCATACACAAGAGAAGAGGTTTGAGTTAATAATTTATGGAAAACTGACTGCTTTATTAATGTTATTCTTACTTCATGCCTAAACTAATCCAAATTTCTTAAAGTAGAATCACTAAAAAGCTGAAGGACAGAGAAAAAAGTGAGAAGAAAAATGGCTGAGGCAATGTCAGATGACAGATAGATGGGGTGGACAGGGATTTAAAACAAGAAAGTGAGGAATGAATAAGGCATGCAGCGTATCTTTCCTTCGGCAAAAGAGAAAGTCCTTCGAAAAAAAAAAGTGAATAATGACCCCAGCGTAAGCGGAAGAAGAGAAACTCGTGCAAACAAACATCAAAGAGAAAGTTTTTAGAAAAGGATTTTCCCTCTGCAGCTGCATGACTCCTATTTTTAGACGGGATTTAGATTTGCAAATTTTGACCCACATCTGTGCGATTTGACTTTTATTCACACTAGACAGAAAAAAAACTTCAGGGAAAGAGAACTGGGCTCTGGGCTGTTACAATTAGGGCTGTACAATATAATGCTAATTTCTCTGGTTTAGTCCTGGTTTAGTCCTGGTTTAGTCCTGGTTTAGTCCTGGTTTAGACCTGGTTTAGACCTGGTTTAGACCTGGTTTAGACCTGGTTTAGACCTGGTTTAGTCCTGGTTTAGTCCTGGTTTAGTCCTGGTTTAGTCCTGGTTTAGACCTGGTTTAGACCTGGTTTAGACCTGGTTTAGACCTGGTTTAGTCCTGGTTTAGACCTGGTTTAGTCCTGGTTTAGACCTGGTTTAGACCTGGTTTAGACCTGGTTTAGACCTGGTTTAGTCCTGGTTTAGTCCTGGTTTAGTCCTGGTTTAGACCTGGTTTAGACCTGGTTTGGTTTAGACCTGGTTTTAGTCCTGGTTTAGACCTGGTTTAGCCCTGGTTTAGCCCTGGTTTTAGACCTGGTTTTAGACCTGGTTTAGACCTGGTTTAGACCTAGTTTAGACCTGGTATAATCTTTGATACTGATTTATTTCCTATATTGCCTAATTCTACAATATTGTGCAGCCCTAGATAGAAAAAGGTAGAAAAGCTGAGAAATAGAGCCATAAAAAAGTCGTAGCGGGGGATAAGGGTGAAGTAGAAGAAGTGATTGGGAGAAAAGGGCGGTGTTCGGTTGTAACAGAAGAGCCTATGGGGAGTTACTAAATGCCATTTGTGTCGTCTCAAATGGTGCACTGCAGCAGTTTTTACTCAGCCACCACCGTCTCAAATGAACCCAGGCCACAGACTTGAACAAAACGGCTACTTAACTGCTACGAAGAAGAGTGAGTGAGGTGGTAAAAAAGAAGCAGTGGAAGGATGTAGGTTGATGGCAGGACACGGCAGATGAAAAAGGGTTGTGTGTCTCACCAGTTGGACAGGGCCTGGAGAGCAGCGTTCATGTAGCACGTGTTGCCTATGTTTTTCAAACCTGTCAGGCCTAAATGAGACAAATAAATCCAGTAGAAATTTTATCAAACATGCAGGTGAGCGTTAGATTAGCTTCTGTGTATCATTTGACTCTATAGCCATTATTTTGCTTTAAAATGTAAGAAAGTCAATCAAAATAGATCTAGGAATTCATTTAAGTGAAAAACTGACCCATAGCTGAATGTGTGTCGTGTGCAGTTGGAAAACTAACATATTTACATGAAGCTGAAATCATCCTGTAAGTCATTGAAGTCAAACTCAACCCGGTGAGAAGCCAAAGACTATGACACTTTTATTAGATTTTGAGTTAACATTAATTTCGCTCTTTAACAGAAACTGCATTTAGGTAATGTGGAACAGGTTGTAGATGGATTTGAATCATTTAAAATGAATTTGGAAGTGTTTTAGTTAAATTTGTACAGGTTTAAGGTGAATTTGAATAGGTTTTAGATGAATATGTTGCCCTGGGACTAACTGGCCACTGTCCAGGGTGGCCCAAAGTTGCTGGGATAGGCTCCTGTCACCCACAAACCCTAACAGAAGGGGTCCAAGCAGTAGAAAATTTATGAATGAATTTGAACAGGTTTTTGTTTGATTTGTTCATGAAAAGGCCAGTTTTTGCTCCAAATCCATCTAAATCCTGTTCAAAGCCAACTGAAAGCTGTTCAAATCCAACGTAAAACGTTTTCATAAAAGGAGGAAATAAATGCGTCACAATATTCAGCCCCTGAAATGATTCTTATCATCTATAGTGGCCCCTTGCCACTTTTGAGTTTGACACCACTGAGTTATATGTTTAGGAAAACTTAATGCGTTAATTCAAAACCATAATACCCCTGAATTTGTTTCAAAAAAGAAATAACTCAGCCTCAATCTAAGAAACATTTGCCTGCTGAAGCTTGTGAATATAATAAGAACACCTTATTGTCAACACCTCTGTGAAATGATGTATGAGCCCAAAAAGTAACCCTAACCTCTGGTGCGCAGCTCGTCTTCCTCCTCCGTCTCCATGTCCACGTCTTCAGAGCCTCCATTAGGGGGCACTCTCAGGGAGGTCGGGCTCCCAGGGCCCCTGCTATTCTCCTGAAAACACACAAACATCCTTTATCTGACTTGTCTCATCTGATAAATGAGTAACTAAGACCTCTCTGATAAACTCTGGACAGTGTTAGGATTTATTATTATACAACTCGCGGGCTCATTTTGTTTACCTGGACAGCATTCTGAGCAGAAGTCATGGCTTTACTGTTAGCGCTGGGCGAATGCGGCCCTAGTTTACGCTCCAAGAACACTTCCTTCCCACAAGCGTAGCACCAAACCCGGAGCGTGGTGAGGTTCACTGTCAGGTTGTGCCTCGTTTCCTGCGACACAAACACATATATGTAACTTCTGCATTTAGCCAAACAACAACACATGTTTATCTTTTGTCAAATCAGCTGATAGTCAAAAATCTAGTGGTCAATAAACGTGTCAAGGCACAACCCTGCAGTCACGCTGTTTATCGGTGCACACATGAACTTTCACCCTATTATTTTATGCAACTAAACATCAACTCCACCTCCAAAAAATCTCACTGACCATAAACACAAAACCACAGGTCCAACTGCAGCCTCTCTTGTGCTGCTTTATGTAATATTAGAGGAAATTTCTAACACCAATATCCATTTTCAGTCAGCCTTTTGCCCCATTTATGCTACCCCCCACCACCCCCATAAGTCATTCTTTTAAAGCAATACAACATTTACAGTTGCATTAAATGTATGGACGCTGCCCAGAGGTAACAGTAGGGCTGAACAATTTATCACAATTTAAATTAAATTGCAATATTAAAAATTTGATTGAATCACAAAGGCCGCAATTCTTGGTCATTACTTTCTCTGGATCTGTTCCACATTGGTGGAATGATCTACCTGCTGCTACAAGATCAGCAGATTCTGTAGACATCTTTAAAAAAACGCTTGAAAACATATCTCTTTTGTCAAAAAAAAAAAAAACTTTCCTATCCTTAGCTTTGTATGCTGTGCTAGGTTTTAATTGACTAGTTTTTGGTGCACTTATGCTTTTTGTTATCTTTTGTTGTTGAAATTGCTTCCATTGTTTTCCTCACTTGTAAGTCGCTTTGGATAAAAGCGTCTGCTAAATGACTAAATGTAAATGTATTTGTTCACAAAAAATGTATATGTAGCAGAAGGATGAATCAGAAAGAGGATGAAACAATAATAAATACGTAAAATAATAAGAATATGACTGAATGAATATGAATAACTTATTTGTCTACTCTTAAAGGTGCCTCCAAGGAGACTGATGACCAAGAAACATTTGAACAGTTTTATGCTTATGATGCTACTGGTTACAGGAAAGGCTAGGGGAAGGTTTAATCAAGGTTTTTCTCCAAACATGGCCGAGTTCTGTTGACCTACTGCTGCTCGTAACACTGGCCTTTCCACAAAAAGGGAACAATGTGAGCAGAGAACGACCGGCAGGGTCTGCATTATTCATCAGAACGCATTCTCCTTCGAGCAGCAGGAAAGGCAAAAGGAACACTGCTCCGAGTCCGAACACAGTCACGAGACACTTCCCATGTAAATCATTCATGAGGGAAAGAACCAGGGAGGACATAAACCGCTTAATGAACATAAAAAGGAGATTTGTGTTCAGGTCTAAGCGGAATAAATAAAGTCAAACAGTTTAGATGGTGAGCTTGCTTAAGCTTTTTCTCAGTGTGGTTTTAAAATTAAAGTGCCACGCCCAAATAAAACACGACAAAGTATTTATGACAGTAAAGTATGATAAAATAAAAAGCAGGAAACAGAAAGAGGCTTTAGAAGAATAGGGAAGCGATCATTAACTGAGCACAAAACTTGAGTTGTGACGTAGTGAGGTTTGGCTCCAAGATGTCTACTGACAGAAAAATGTGGCCAAGAAACAAAGATAAGCATTTTATTTTATATTAAAATTAATGACATAAAAACACTAAATAGATTTCAAGGCTGTAAAACTAAATAACTAAAAAGTGACAAATGCTGT
The DNA here is from genome assembly GCA_024349245.1 of Neodontobutis hainanensis. Taxonomy (NCBI): domain Eukaryota; kingdom Metazoa; phylum Chordata; class Actinopteri; order Gobiiformes; family Odontobutidae; genus Neodontobutis; species Neodontobutis hainanensis. The sequence goes on from JALDNG010000031.1 coordinate 965,115, forward strand.
TGCAAAATTTACAATGGACTCTTAATTTTTATAAATATCTAATAAAGTTCTGGCTTGATATTTACATTTCTGAAAGTGGAACACCTATTCTCTGTTTAAGAGGGTTTAGTCTCTTTGTTATGACCTGAGAGGCAAATCTTCTACAAAACATTTATCAGATGTTTTGTAGCACTGGCCGCAGTCCAAAAAAGATAATTATGTGACACAAATTATGCCTTGCACATGCCAAAGTATGTCCTCTTTCTAAATGTGGTATTTGCTTCTGCTTTCAGGTGAAAAAGCATGATCACATCAGTTTATTTTTCTGTGTATTAGTACAGTGTCAGTAATATTGTTGTAAACTCCTGTCCAGACACAGACAACATCAATTGTCTGTTTGAAATTAAAACACATTTTAGAGTCCTGTAATTGCTAATAGCTCATAAAAAGATGGAGAAGACGATACCCATAGCCCTATTTTTATGATCCACTATCAACTGTCTACAAACTTGTCTTTGGTAATTGGAGACATTTGTTTCTTAAGAGCTTTATTCAAAATAATATTCAGGGATAAGCAATATTAATTTCAAACTATATTGTGTGACTTTTGGCAGGTAGTGCCACAATTTAGTAGTATATTTAGAATTCAATGCATTATGTCAATGCGCTATGTCTGAGGCAACAGTACTGCCTCAGAAACACAAATATCTACCAAAAGTAAGCTTACTTGCTTGTTCTAGCTTTTGCATGTGAAAAGGTCTCACATAAAGAGCATGTATAACTGGTTGAACATCGAACTACATCATCAACCTGGCTTTATTGTTAAGTTTTTGAGAGAATTTCAGTATCTAATCATTCCTTAGTAATAATCTAGTCTAAAATTTTAAAAAGCTATACTATACAAAACAATACAAGGTAAAATATTACGTAAACTAAATAAACTTATTTTAACATTGACTTTTCTTAATCTTACATTCTCATAGCACTCATTTTTAAAGATTACAGAGGCTTCCAGCCAAACCATTTTGGCTTATTACATATTCAAGATATTTCAAATGTCTTGTTTGGGCTCCAGAGCATTACCTAAGCAATTGCCTTTTTCTTAGAAGACTCAGATGGCTTTTTATAAAATAAACAGAAAGTGTGTTTTGGGAGATGAACACAGATATCAATTTTGAAGGAAAAAAAAGGCTTGTATAAACTTGTTTACACTGGGTTTTATTACTGGGTGACTGGACTAAACCTGTGCCAATTTTTCTGATGCAGAGCTTAATATTAGCTTTTGTATTCCTCTCTGGCTTGGTTAACCTGACGCTGCCTTTACTCGCAGAAGTAAAAGCCTCAGTCAACAGTGAGTGCTATAAAACCATATCCATGGACTCTGCACTTCCCAAAGGATTGGCAATTAATAATGGATGGTCTGCAGCTGAAATTGTGCCTAAAAATGCTGAGACGTAGGCAGACAGCAGTGCTTTCTCTGATGAGGATTTTTATTTCTTTTAAACAAAGCACGCATCTTCAAACGCATTAAGTGGCACGTGCGGGCTCATGGATGAAGAACGATATAGCATCAGAGAAAGACATTTTATCTCAACTAGTCCTCTTTGGCCTGGTTCTGTCTCCGATCACAGAGTCTGGTTTAGTCCTCTTTGGCCTGGTTCTGTCTCAGATCACACAGTCTGGTTTAGTCCTCTTTGGCCTGGTTCTGTCTCAGATCACACAGTCTGGTTTAGTCCTCTTTGGCCTGGTTCTGTCTCAGATCACACAGTCTGGTTTAGTCCTCTTTGGCCTGGTTCTGTCTCAGATCACACAGTCTGGTTAGTCCTCTTTGGCCTGGTTCTGTCTCCGATCACAGAGTCTGGTTTAGTCCTCTTTGGCCTGGTTCTGTCTCAGATCACACAGTCTGGTTAGTCCTCTTTGGCCTGGTTCTGTCTCCGATCACAGAGTCTGGTTTAGTCCTCTTTGGCCTGGTTCTGTATCAGATCACACAGTCTGGTTAGTCCTCTTTGGCCTGGTTCTGTCTCCGATCACAGAGTCTGGTTTAGTCCTCTTTGGCCTGGTTCTGTCTCAGATCACACAGTCTGGTTTAGTCCTCTTTGGCCTGGTTCTGTCTCAGATCACACAGTCTGGTTTAGTCCTCTTTGGCCTGGTTCTGTCTCAGATCACACAGTCTGGTTTAGTCCTCTTTGGCCTGGTTCTGTCTCAGATCACACAGTCTGGTTAGTCCTCTTTGGCCTGGTTCTGTCTCCGATCACAGAGTCTGGTTTAGTCCTCTTTGGCCTGGTTCTGTCTCAGATCACACAGTCTGGTTTAGTCCTCTTTGGCCTGGTTCTGTCTCAGATCACACAGTCTGGTTTAGTCCTCTTTGGCCTGGTTCTGTCTCAGATCACACAGTCTGGTTTAGTCCTCTTTGGCCTGGTTCTGTCTCAGATCACACAGTCTGGTTAGTCCTCTTTGGCCTGGTTCTGTCTCCGATCACAGAGTCTGGTTTAGTCCTCTTTGGCCTGGTTCTGTCTCAGATCACACAGTCTGGTTAGTCCTCTTTGGCCTGGTTCTGTCTCCGATCACAGAGTCTGGTTTAGTCCTCTTTGGCCTGGTTCTGTCTCAGATCACACAGTCTGGTTAGTCCTCTTTGGCCTGGTTCTGTCTCCGATCACAGAGTCTGGTTTAGTCCTCTTTGGCCTGGTTCTGTCTCAGATCACACAGTCTGGTTTAGTCCTCTTTGGCCTGGTTCTGTCTCAGATCACACAGTCTGGTTTAGTCCTCTTTGGCCTGGTTCTGTCTCAGATCACACAGTCTGGTTTAGTCCTCTTTGGCCTGGTTCTGTCTGGGATTGTCCAAATGTTTGAACAGAAACTGCACAGCTCCAGGAAAAGACAAACACTGTTTTGAGACAGTCAGACCAATTATTGATTTGATTTAGAATTATCTTCTGTTTTTTTCACTTTGCATTTTGTAAACTAATAAAAATATACATATTTTATATGTATATAAATATCCACACCTGCCTAGAACTTGTGCACAGTACTGTATATTACAAGTATGTTATGTTATTTAATAATTTCCACCATAACATCAGCTCAAAGACAGAAGATGATTCCCCTTTAGTGCAGTGCTCAGTCTTTTTTTTTTTTTTTTTTTTTAAACGCTGGGTCTGAGATGTCTCACCTGAGAGTGGACAGTGCTGTGGTCGGTGTGAGACTCTCCGCAGCCGACATAAGAACAGCCATTCTAGACAGAGAAGAAAAAAATGTTAATATGCAATTTAGTCATAGTATTTGTTTTTACTTTGATTTGTGTATTTATGTTAGGATTGTGTTTGATACACTTTATTGTATTTACCACTGATGCTGAACTGTTATTTGTAAAAGTAAATTTTCCCACTGCAGTATTAATAAAGTCTCATCATAGACCATCTTATGTTTGCTCTTAAGACACAGAGTTGCAAATTTAGTCTAAGCCTAGTATACTTTTTCTGTACTAGTTTTGAAGCAATGTTTTTATCCATTTCTCATGACTGTATCAAGCCATTGTGTGACGTGTATATTTAGAATTAATCTCAGTTAATATCTGTTTCTAAAGCTGACTAGTCGCTGGTTGTCTCTTACTGACGCAGGTCGTAAAACAAAAGCCATCGACTGTCTTTTTGCTCTATATTTTCTTCTGTTCAAATGTTTCACAAACAGAGGGGCTTTAGTGGGACACGTAACCACAAATCCCCTGAAAACTGAGCGGAAAAGGGCTGAATGGTTTTCTACAGATTTTTATTACTACAGTTTAATGTACAAATGTGGAGCTTTCCTGCCAGAGGGCTAAATTTGGATTGGTGGTGTCATCTCTCGGAGCTAAATAGTCTCTTTGCAGTAAATTGCATAAAGTTACAATTGAAGATTAAGTTTTGTAATATATTGTGCAATCTTAAAATTGGGGAATCTCACAAGATCAATCCCAATTTCTTTTATGGTTTACTTTTATTAAGAAATCCTCAAGTTAAGTCATTGAATTTAAGTTATAGTGATACCAAAACGTTCTTATCCCTCACCCGAGAGTTTTAGAGCATATTTTACAAAGAAAAAACAGGGAGATATAGTGTATATAGTATAGTATTGTATATCTCTGTGCCCATACATACATGCAACCCTAACATACAAATTTCCTTTTGCACACAGTCCCACCTCAAGACACGCCCACAGATTTGGTCCTCCCACTTTACAGTCCTGGCACTGGCCCTGGAGAAAGACTGTTAGATTAATAAACTTAAACCACAGTACACTTTGATCACCACTGTAAAGAGAAACTCACATGTGATTTCTGAATTAGTTCCTCTTTGGTGATCTCCCCCACAGAGTCCAAGTGGGGGCAATCGGCGCTGGAAGCTGGTGGCATCTCTCACCCCCGGAGTCTGTGGGACAAAAACAAGAAAATTCAGGACTTGGACAAGGAGACACATTTCTCTGAGTAGAAAGGGTTAAAGCAAAGACATCTTGAGTTTTTAAAGTGAAGACGATTTGACTCTTATTCCAAAAGTACTTTGTCAATTCTGAGATCAACTGATAAGATATATATAAGCTGAGCTTATATCTCTAGAGGGAGGGGTTTGACCTGAAACTAAACCTGATTGGACAAGGCTGAATCCTGATGGGAGAGTTGTTAAGGCTCAGGTGAGTTGTTAGTCTGTTTCATTCAGGTGTTTTTGTTCTTGAGTGAAACTGTTTTGTTTAGGTTTCAGAACACTGTTGTAAAATGTACATTCACCTAAAAGGATCATTAGGAACACCATACTAATACTGTGTTTGACCCCCTTTCTTCTTCAGAACTGCCTTAATTCTACGTGGCATTGATTCAACAAGGTGCTGAAAGTATTCTTTAGAAATGTTGGCCCATATTGAGAGGAGAGCATCTTGCAGTTGATGGAGATTTGTGGGATGCACATCCAGGGCACGAAGCTCCCGTTCCACCACATCCCAAAGATTCTCTATTGGGTTGAGATCTGGTGACTGTGGGGGCCATTTTAGTTCAGTGAACTCATTGTCATGTTCAAGAAACCAATTTGAAATGATTGAAGCTTTGTGACATGGTGCATTATCCTGCTGGAAGTATCCATCAGAGGATGGGTACATGGTGGCCATAAAGGGATGGACATGGTCAGAAACAATGCTCAGGTAGGCTGTGGAATTTAAACGATGCCCAATTGGCACTAAGGGGCCTAAATTGTGCCAAGAAAACATCCCCCACACCATTACACCACCACCACCACCAGGACCGGCCTGCACAGTGGTAACAAGGCATGATGGATCCATGTTCTCATTCTGTTTACGCCAAATTCTGACTCTACCATCTGAATGTCTCAACAGAAATCGAGACCCATCAGACCAGGCAACATTTTTCCAGTCTTCAACTGTCCAGTTTTGGTGAGCTCGTGCAAATTGTAGCCTCTTTTTCCTGTTTGTAGTGGAGATGAGTGGTACAGGTGGGGTTTTCTGCTGTTGTAGCCCATCCACCACAAGGTTGTGCGTGTTGTGGCTTCACAAATACTTTGCTGCAGACCTTGGTTGTAACGAGTAGTTATTTCAGTCAAAGTTGCTATTTTATCAGCTTGAATCAGTCGGCCCATTCTCCTCTGACCTCTAGCAGCAACAAGGCATTTTCGCCCACAGGACTGCCGCATACTGGATGTGTTTCCCTTTTCACACCATTCTTTGTAAACCCTAGAAATGGTTGTGCGTGAAATTCCCAGTAACTGAGCAGATTGTGAAATACTCAGACCGGTCTGTCTGGCACCAACAACCATGCCACTTATAAAATTGCCTAAATCACCTTTCTGACATTCAGTTTGGCGTTCAGGAGGTTGTCTTGACCAGGACCACACCCCTAAATGCATTGAAACAACTGCCATGTGATTGGTTGATTAGATTCTTGCATTAATGAGAAATTGAATAATCCTTTAGGTGAGTGTATCTGATGCCTTCTCCTTTGATACTCCTTTGATAAACTGTTCTAAAAGGTTGCTTTAACCTTGTCTCCAAGATGAACTGAATGACTGAAAACCTTCACATACATTCCTCCCAGTATATCTCATAAAACCCATGTGTCACAGTGTAAAGATTTCTGTAACCTGAGTCACCAGCATCAGACAGGTTTTCCGAGTCGGTATGATTGAAAGTTTCCTCTTTCCTTGTAACCTGCCATTCACCTATGCGTTACCATTGTTGACAACTCGCCCTGAATGATTTATGATAAGGTCACTGCAATGATTTTTAGCTATGACAAGGAGGAAATACATTTGCTGAACTCTGTATAAACTATAATAAAGCCTACTCTGGGATGGGTCAACAAACATGTCCCAAATCAAATCAAACAGAGGAATAAAGAAGATTAACATGAGCAAAAGCTCAAAGGCTAAAAGCAGGCAAAGACATAAACATGCAGAGTAGCGTCACATTTGTTTGTCTCTATTTGTGCTGTGGCTGCTACAATAACTAAGTTTTTACCTATGCAAGATTCGAATGTTAGTCGTATTCCAGTTAGCCAATGTAAACTGAAGATGTTCGGACCGACACACACACACACACACACACACACACACACACACACACACACACACACACACACACACACACACACACACACACACACACACACACACACACACACACACACACACACACACACACACACACACACACACACACACACACACACACACACACACACACACACACACACACACACAAAAAGCTGCTTGTATCGCAGTAACTTTACGGCAGTCTAACACCTTGACTCACATGTGCACTCACTAAATAAGTTTTTTAAAAACAAAGCAGTTAGTGAAAGCATTTTGATCAGTGCAAGTGGAAGCTAATAGAGCATTTAGAGTATTTTTTCATACATTCCAACCCACCTTTTACTACGAACATGTATTTAAATTATTTCCTAGTGCAAAATTCAACAAAGTTATTCTTATTATTAACTATTCATTAATTGCTGCTTGTAATTCCACCTTGTCACAAATGAGCAGTTTGTGTTTGATCTTGTTGGCATCCATACCACAAAAAGGTGGTACAGTTTGCTTTGTACCCCTTTTAAAAGAAAGGTCCCTGAAAGTGTTCCATGCTGACAATTACCAATAAGTAAAACATGTTTAACTGCAAAAGGATGTTTCTTCATAAAAATTACACTATAGAACACAGATAAAAACATGGGCTATTAAAAAAAGACAAACACAATAACCAACATAATAAAATAAAATAATGGCATGGAAGCAAAACTATAACAAGCAATAATCCTTAGTTTGAATAATAAATTGTAGACTTCATCAGATTTTATCTACAGTGTTGCACTTTAAACAAGCAGTTATATGTGCATTAAATAACAGTAAAATTAATAATAAGAATAATCTTACATTAAACTATTACTAGTGTTACAGAACTTCACTGGAGACGATGTAGGTTAAGTGTCTTGCCCAAGGACACAACAACAGTATGCGGGGGAGAGCGGGATGTTATGATGTTTTGGGATGTTTCGAGCGGTGACCGAGCCGCCCACCCGCCGGTCGAAGGACGGCCGCTCTACCCACTGAGTTATACTGGATACAGACATGAGATTAGTGCAGAATGTCTTTATTCATAAACTGAGAAACTTTCACTACTGTTTACTGCTTTAAGTCATGTTCCTTTTAACTGGATTTATCATATTATTTTTTACAACAAATGTTATATGTGCCATCTTAATAACTAAAGATATAGATATAAATTTACTTTCAAGTCTGTTTTCTATGAATTCTTGGTTTTGTGGCTCAGATTCAAAAGGCCAAGGCCAAACCCACAGTGACTCCAGCATTAAGCACTCACTGCTGCTGCTAATGTAGTGTTAACGAGGCAGTGAAATGGAATTAGCCGGTGGTTTCACTTTCAAGCCTCTGGTGATAACACTGCAAGAGCTGATGAAGGAAATCCGTGCCCACAAACCAGACTAAATGCTCTCTCAATCTGGGAACACAGCACTGATGTAGCTGCGGGCACAAAGAGATGTTGATTCAGGGTGGGGTCGAGCCCAACCCCGGCGCACGTGAAACACAGACAGACATGTGTTTTATCCTAATGTGCTTTTATTAGGATTATAGCTCTAATATAAGCTCAATAATAACACGAAACAGACGCGTTATGCAGGTATAATAAGTGAAATTGTTGAAGTTGTATTCTAGCTCTGTAAATGATACCATGGCAGCAGGGAAATACAAATTATTTAAGCTCCTTTCTTTCAAATACAAATAGTTAGTGTAAGTAACAGATGGTGTATTAAAAACAGCGGACAGTGCGAATGCGTGTGGTTTTGGCCTTGTCTCTTCCTCAAAGTGAGCTGTCAAAAGCAGCCGAGGCGTTGACAGCGTCACACACAGTTAGCGCTCTACTGCGCCGCTACCGTTAGCATTAGCCTGGTAGCAATTGTTGTGCATTGATTACACTGTTTACTTGGCAGGCAGGGTATAAAACACACTGCCAGCTAATATAGAAGATATGTGTATTTAGCGACGGGAAGTAATGTAAGAATTGATGATTGATTTGTATCGATGACCATCACTAACTGCTAGCCTGGGTTACTAGCAAACTAGCGTCCCTGTATCACTGACACTATCACGGTGACTACACAGAACACAACAGCAGGTAGCGAGGTTTCGACAAAAACTATAGTCATTGTTTTACCTGCACGACAAGATGAGATCGTCCTGTTCAGGTTGAATCAATAAAATCCGACGTACACAAAGTCAGTAAATAATAAGAGCCATAATTCAGCCAGAAATCCGTCACATTGAAAACGTACGCGAGCCGCTTCTGCCCGTTCAGCTCAGCGTGGTTACTAACGTTACCAGAGATCCCGCCCCTTTCCGGTCAAAATGATTCAAACTCAACACTATCCAAACAACACTGCGTCTGGATTATAGTTTTTATTATACTTTTTATATTTATCACTTGCACATTCGTGTATATATTTGGATTTCTATTTCAATGTTTAGTGTTTTTTCATAATTCCATTCAACATTTCTATTTTTATACTTTTGAACTAAATAGTTAGAGCATTTAATGTGGAAAGCTAAGAAATAAATTCCATTGTATATCTGTTTTCTTACTGTCCATATGAGAATAAATCTTGAAATAAATAGAAATAATAAACTGAAAAAGGTAGCAGGCTTTTTTTTTATCTGTTTCAGACAATGCCATAAAGAGTGGTGCCTTCTCAATACATCATTGTTTTAACCTGAGTGACTGAAACTGATAGTATGGCACATCAAATTTTTAGTGCATCTCGCTTTATGGTGTTCAGTAGTAATAGCTGAAGATTTAGTGTTAGTGTGTACACCGTAATGTCTAGTTATTTAACAGTGGACTGTGACCAGACAATTTTACGTTATGGATGTTTTATTTTCATGGAAGCATATGTACAAAACGTGATGTGTCAGCTGATTTAATTGGGTTTTTATTCAAAGGACATTAACAACAGTGACAAATAATACACTACAACTTCCATATGATATTTGCTAATTAATATCTGATAGTATTTAATAATGATACAATAGTTTGCTGAAGAATTCATTGTTACTTCCAATTAAATTATCTCAAAACGGTGCCCACATGCAGTGACTTTACTAGTGCAGAGACAGTAGAGACCAGTGAACAGTAAACCCATCCCAAACGCCATCTAGTGTCCAAGGCATGTCAAATATAACTTATAATAATTTCCTTTCTTTTTAGATCCATGTCATGTCTGTACTCATGGTAAATATACATATCTATTTGACAACTCCTTCCTGACTTATGTTCCCCACAACATAATTTAACAAATCATAACATAAGTTTAGGTCTGGTTTTGGTGTTAGAGAGCATCTATGTTAGATAATGCCCAGTAAATGTTTCTTTTTTTTCTCTCTACATTTTTAATACAATATCATGTTTTACAGAAAATTACAGTAAATAGACAGTAAGTAAACTAAGTCTAGATCCAAAATAAGAACTGAACATAGTCCGTTGACCTTTTTTTGGTAGTTTACATTTAAATGCAATATTATTTTATTTTATTATCACTATGCATAGATTAGATTTTAAATGTAGTTTTTATGGTTGTAATTCCTGTGACTGCCGGAAGAGAGAGCTGTATCTCTGTGAATGAATTTGAAAGCGGAAGTGCGTAGACTAGACTTTTATTTTGAAGCTGCGCCGCTGTGTGCGTGCTGCGCGTGCTGCTCCTGGTCCTTCACCGTGAGCGGCGGAGGTCAGCGGAGAACCGGGATACTCTGAAAGGTAATTATAGTTTTTATGTTAGTGTCATTACAAACATTTAGCGATAACCACTAAACCCTTTCACTGTGATTGGTTCGATTATGTTTTCGTAACTGTTTTCTGAAATAGTTGTGTTATACACGTTATTACCTTTGCTAGCCGTTAGCATCTGAAGCTCAGTTGTGGAACAAATCTTCTCACAATGTGCGAATGGCTACTACAAATAAATATTTTTCTTCTCATTCATAAGTACGTTGGACTAAAAAAGCGTTTTAGAACAAGCTACTTCTTTTTCAAGTTATAGATTAGTCCTAAATGAGGTTATTAACAATTAAATCAGCAAACTATTAGGCGTTAAGTCTTAGAAATAATAGACTGGTGCTAACAAAGACTGAGAAACATTATGTTAATCATCACGTAAAGAGCTCCAGATGTTTTGTTCTGACTTGATTGTATGTTGTGTGTCCTGTTAGGTGAACAGCATTTAGACCTATATGTGGGTCTACATATATGTCATATCATATGCACTGTGCATTAGCTTTTTTTGTTTATAACTTTTTTTTATTATTAAATTTGTTTTAAACATAAAAGCAGCAAAGCATATCTACTTTTTCTTTGTCTGAGGAGGACTTATGTATTGTATTGTATTCCAAGCTCCACTATGAAATACAATCCACTCCCTTGTGCTATCCTCACTGTAGTTCCTGCAGATGCTAAGGGAGAAAACAAATGTTGAGTGATGGATAAACAACCACAATGAGGCCTGAGACCATGACCAGCTCACCGCTGTCTGTGAAAGCAGCTGCTCTGCGCATAGTCGATCTGCCCCTCTCCGTCTACAACTCACTGTCACAGGTGAGAACACGCTCCTAACATCACTTTGACATTTGTATAGTTTTACCAGCACTTCATACTTCGTCTTGACAGAAATTTCTGTTTGTCTCTGAGAGTTTTAAGGTTTAGATGTGAAATGGTATAGTCAAGTCTTTTGTCATATTTACTAGAGGTGAGACAGAATCTCGTGAGATCAAAACATGACAAGATTTCTTGTTGAGGTGAAAAGCTGTCAGTCTCAAGATGTACAACCATAAATCTTCTGTGTGGTAAAAGACAAAAAATACGTAAAGATTGTAAGAAAACAATGCTGCTCACTGTGGCTAACACCAGCTCTGAGCAAAGACAGAACAACCACAGCTTTCATCCAGCCTGGAAATAATGATGGAAATCCCGCCTTGTGGGATTTGTGTCTCCTCATCCCAATATCTACATCTACTGCCGCAGTACACTCATTCTGATAAGCTTAATAAGTCTCACTTTTTATACCTCCACATTATATTATCTCTAAGATAAGATTATAGTTACAACAATGATTGGTTTGTTCCCCATTTTCAAGTGTCTGAAATTCTCAAGCATCTTTTAAAACATCACCTTCTTTGGAGACTTGTTTTCAAACCACAATTTATGTCGACAAGTAAAAGAAGAAAATCAGCTTCTCAAGCTAGTGTGTCCAGATTTGTTTAACAGCCAATTTACACAAACTAGCAGTGCATTTCTTTACTAAATTCTGCTTTGACATTTGATGAATAATAATTTGTTAACTGTTTATGCCAAAAGGCCAGTAATTAAAAAAGATTTAGTGTTTGAACTCACTGTCCTGATGTTTTTGTGCTATAAAGGCACTGGGGTTTGTGAATGGAAGTGTGTCTAATCCCTTAATTGCCTTTTAAAAAGCTCATTAATTAGACACAGGAGCCAGACAGAGCCGAATAAGTAACGACTTTAAAAGTACAACATCCTCATTACTTTTCATGTTTCCATATACATTAAAGTAAGTCTTTCTGGTGTTGCAGCACAAGTCCCAGTCTCACTGTCATATGAATAAATCCAAGTGGCATTTAATCACTCCAAACCATTCATAAGCTCTCAAAAATTCAACCTTATACCTGCTGTCACTGTTTATGTAATCTCTCGTTGCTGGGGACGTGCTGTGATGTTGTGTAGCTAATCCGCCGTGTCACTCTGTGTTTCTATAAATACACATGCTCACCGTTTGAAATGGAATCTTTCAAAGTCTACGTGACAAGCCACTAGTGCTCCTCATAAATCTACTCATCAGCCAAATCATGTTTAATATACTACAATACAAATGTTGTGAAAAGAAATATTAGTAGATCCTTTACATTCAGTTGTTTGTTGCACTGCACCACTGTTCATTTCAAGTTTTATTGATGAAAAAGTGATGGTGCAGTTACCATTCTTCTGATATAAAGAAGCTAGTCGAGCTTTTGCATGTGTCAACTGTTACCCCTGATAACCCATATAATACCTGCTGTTTGAGTGGCTGCCTTGCAGAGAACGAATTTACTACAGGGACAGTAAAGTATAGCTTAACAGCACATCGCCTCATGTATCTTTGCATAGGTTTCATGTTCACGGGCAAAAACTGAGAGCGCTAGAGGCATCCAGGACTTATGACGCTAATAAATGTTTCTAAAAAGATAGAGGTTGCAGTTTTTCAGTTCTGCATAATGTGGTATTGTCTCCACACAGTAATGGTCACAAAAACGTGGGTTTTCACAGTTTGCGCTGTTTGAGCCGGACTCTCAAACTTTCCCGTTTGGTCTGAAAACAAACTGTCTGGTTTGTTTGTGAAAAAGCGTTTATTAATAGTACGGACATTCGGACCAAATATGTTACGACCAATTAAACACACAATAAATAGTAAGCGGAGGAAAGAAAAGGGGGCATACAAAAATCAGTTGGGTTTAAAAATACATAAAACACACATATTACGCTGTTTTATGTTTTGTATGACATTATTTTTATACATCTATATCCGCCTGTGAAGCCGTCTGTTTCTTGTGGTGATCATGTCTGAAACAATGCATTTAAAGTTTCAGCTGTTTGTAATAACCCTATATTAATATTGTCTCTATAGCCCTTACTCCAGTCTGATTATTGTATTTCTCTGATTTAACTATAACATGACCTTCTGAAGAGACACATTCACCACAGTAAAAGCTTTGTGTGTCTGCTCTGTGCTCTCTCAACAATATATAGTGTAGCCAGTATATTTCAACCCTAATCAACAAGTGCTGTGGAGTTTTGAAATCTGACTCCTTTGGCTTTCTCTTAGGTAAGTGTCAGCACCGGCACCAAGAGGCTGGTGGCTGCCACGGCCTTCGGTGCCATCTCGCTCCTCTTCCTCGCGCGTCGTTTCCAGAGGAGGAAGAGCAGAAAGAGGACTCTCTCTCTGCAAGTCAACTTTGATGTCTTCTCCCAAGCCTCAGCACAGAACGGTAGGTGGCCTGTTTTAACTTTGTTTTCCCTTTGGCAAGCAGCTCATTGTAAGATTTACTGTGTGAGGCTTGTAGTGTGTGCTGTAATCAGACTAACGCAGAGGCTTGACCAGATAAATGCTTGATCTCGTTCAGGATTTGTCATTAGTAATTTGTTAAACCACCTTTTTTCTATGTTTCCAGACACTACAACTGAACAAAACCTTTCTCTACCTCTTCAAAATGGATGCTCTACTGGTTTGGTTCTCACTACAGCCTCTTACAGGAAACTGTCTGGGTCCCTTCAGAGTCTGGTTTCAGTAAGTAATAGTTATATTATCAGACATTTACTTCATATAAATGGATCTCCAATGAGTATTAAAACGTTTCTGCGCAGGTGAAAAGCACGGCGTCCTCCAGTAGCAGCACCTGCGCGAATGACTCGACGTGTTGGGACAGGCCTGAGGACTCAGACGTGGACAGTGTGGTTAATCTACCTGTCACTACGCCAGAGAACCTGTACCTAATGGGTAAATAGACACTGACGTCATTAATCAGATCATTAATATGATAATGATTGCGAGTATAATGGTGTGATTTTAGGTATGGATCTGTTCGAGGAGGCGCTGAGGAGGTGGGAGGAAGCGTTGACCTTTAGAAGCAAACACAGTGAAGATGGGGAAGACTGTGGCTCCATTAGAACAGGGGCTGGAGACGCCATCGCTGAGCAGAGCATGGAGGTAATCACAGAACATAACAAAGAATCATTTATAAAAGGAGACCTAAGTGAGTTGCTGTGATCGTAGCATTTGGCAAAACCTCATTTATCTCAATAAAATTAGCCACTTACAACAATTCTAACCTACTCTGGGCAACTTATAGTTTTAAAAAAAGAGACACAGAAGAGGTCCCTCGACGGCTTGTGGGGGAGAGTGGAGTCTGAGAGTCAGTGAGTGGAGCTTTAAGGAAAGCTCTTTTCTGATTGGATAAAGTGTCTGGGACAACCATGTTACTATGATCAAACTTTTAATATAATACCGCTCTCATGTAAAAAAAAAAACAAAAAAACACTGGATTCTCCTTTGTTTAATTACTTTTCGTTGTCATCATGAATCAGCTTTAGCATTGAAAATGGCAAACTTTAGATTCCTTCTCCTACAGCATACGAGTAGCTATGATAGCCCTGCAGGGACATGCTGTTGAACGAACCATGCAGAAAGATGTCTGAGTTTAATTTAAACATTTGGAAATGTAACAAGTGAAACCGTTAAAGTCCTGAGCCTTTATGTGAATGTTCAGTGTGTCCTCTGTGTGAAAGGAACAAAGAAGAGAAAGTATTGTCAACATAGCTTTGAACGATGTGTTGTTTTGTTTTGTCCTGTCTACACTGTGAAACAAACAGTGCACTATCTACTTTTATCCATCAGCGTCACAGAGTTAAACACAGACCCCTCGTTGGCTCTGTACAGTAGTTGGATTTGATTAACGCAGGTCAAATGGCCAGGCTTTGACTTCCTGCACCTCATGTACATGTCTGTGCCTGTGGAGAGCACCAGGACGTAGTTGTTTGTCTCTAGAAAGCTTAAGAAAAATAAATCACTGTCTGTGGCCACGAATTACCTTTTTGTTGCATAC
Organism: Neodontobutis hainanensis; assembly: GCA_024349245.1. Lineage (NCBI taxonomy): Eukaryota > Metazoa > Chordata > Actinopteri > Gobiiformes > Odontobutidae > Neodontobutis > Neodontobutis hainanensis. The sequence goes on from JALDNG010000031.1 coordinate 980,281, forward strand.
ACAATATTTCTTTTTTGTTATTTTGTTATTGAGACCCAATTCCCTTTTGGTCTATTTTTGCATAATTTTGTAATTCTTCCATGTTATTTTTTCCATTTTACATATTTCTCTTTTTTCTTACTTTCTACTTTTTATTTTCATAATAAATTTTGTGTTGATTTATTCTTAACATATTGTCATTCTTATTCATTACCAATTTACAAAAGCAGCTATATTTACATTGAATGTCCACTGACTATCACAAATATTTTCATAAGTTTTTGAAATTACTTTTTTTTTTTTGGCCGACCCAATAAAAATCTTCCACAACCCACTTTTAGGTCCTTTTGTTATGGCTTGAGTTCAACATGGTTTCTATTTGGATATCTTTTTTTGGTGGGGCCCAGTTGAGGATACAGTACAAGGTTGATAATTTAACTGTCTACATTCCCTGTGACTCTATTCCAGCAGCCATTACGTACTGTATAGTCACCATCTACACCCTTTTATTTCAGGATGTGATCAGTGCAGAGTTCATCCACCGACTCAAGGCCCTGCTCCAGAGAGCGTACCACCTTCAGGAGGAGTTCGAGGGAGTGATGGGAATGTCTGCATCCAACAGCCAAGGTGAGAACTTTTCATTACAACCACAAAACGACGTATAACACCGTAACCCACAGCTATTTCTGAGCTAATCTGGGTGTGTTTTTTGGGGGGTTGGTACTTTTTAGCTGATAAAATGGCAGATATGTTGTCAGACGAGGACATGGACGATGGAGGCCTTCATGACAGCAACAGCATTGCCTCGACAGATTCCTTCGTGTCGGCTGCTGAGGTGAGACATGTTAATATGTGGTCTTGTTCATTTTACTAAATAATCTAGATACGGCTTGGTTTTTATTACTTTGAAATTAAGTAAAATCTTGGGCTAAACAGTTAAATGCATTGGTGATTAAATTTAATAATTATGACAGAACCACAAAGGTCACATGACTTGAGTTCGATAAACACTGGAGAAGCAGGATAGCATGCTGGGACACTGTTTAAAGAGTGGACCAGACTCCAGTGCTTCGGATTATATCTCGCAATAGTGAAGTTAATGTTAAGTGTCTTTGTAACTTCAGTGTAAAAGTTAGAGAGTGCACTGCCACTGTATTTTTCTCTCTGTGACCGCTCTCGGTTGTTTTATTTGCCGTGTTGAATTACTAAATTGGAGTTGGGGGACATAGAAAGTATACACTTATCAAGACCCACAGCAGCAGTCCCGGCAGGGGTTTGATTCAAGAAGCTTCCTGAAGGTTCACTTCTCTTTAATAATTCAGTCTGTCTGAGGGGGCTGGGCTGGTAATCCAATAATAACCAGTGCACCCACAAAGAACCAGGATGTTCCAGTGCAGCCTTCCCCAAATGAATACTTTAATGCAAACTCATATTTGGTCTGGCTCTGGATAAAACCCTCTTCATTTCTCATGAAACCCTTTGTGGAAAAGGTGGGGACATTATCAATATTAAAAACCAGTCTTTGCAAATAATGACTACAAAAAAGTACTTATTATTAATGAAACCTACAGAGATTTCAGCGCTATGTTGAGTTCTCAGATGTTTTATCGGTGACTTATTTTGAAAGATCTAGTTTGTGTGCCTCTTAACACATAGTAGCAGTGCTTTTATTATCTTTAGCTACAGTAAAACATGTTCAAACAGTGCTTTATTGGAAAAAGGGTGTAAGAAATAAGATATACAATCACTCTGTACTGATGTAACGTGATGTGTTTGGACTGTAGGGAGTCTTTCTCAGGAGAACGTGACTGCTGAGTGAAAGACATGGCTCTGTAGCAGTGGAAGTGGGTCGCTGAGGAACAGGTCTCTATAAATAGACAGTGAACATTCCTCCAGCTGTGTTAAACACACAGCTCACTGATGGGAAAAGGGTCATAGTCCGTTTCTTATCACTTGTGTAGAGTTCATAAATACACACAGCTCAGACGTCACATTTAAATAGTGCCACTGTAAAATCCAAGAGTCATATTTCAACACAAGGAAGGTCACATTCACTCTCTCATGGAACCCCTTAAAAGGTCCTCGAGTAAGGGCACTGCCATACAGCGATATACCTCTGTCCACCAGATGGCAGGCTCCAAAAGCGGAAATATAAGGAGAACTCTAATGGCAACTTTACAAATGTAAAAATCATCTTTACAGCCTGGTACAAAAGATGGCTCCGGTCTCTAAAGCCAAGTTTTTACTACGTGACAACTCTGTTTTTGATTAATACGTTTGTTTATGCAATATGAAAACTATTGTTTTACTATGCAGCAAAAGCAGAACAGCCCAAATGTAACCACCATTTTATTGCCCTGTGGTAACGACAATATCAGTGAATAGGGGACCAATGAGCGGAGGTTGTCCATAGTTTATACTGTCATTGTTAATAACCCTGTACTGGAGCCAGCACTTCAAAATAAAAGCATTTGATTATATTTACAAATGTAATGGACATGTTCATCATTGACTAAAGACATGAATGCTTTTGTTATTACATTTTTTTTGTCTTTCCTGTCCCAGCTGTCTGAGCACAGAGAGCTGAGGAGCGTCCTGGGACATCACCCTTTTTACGAAGAGGCACTGCAGTTGGCGGAGGAAGGCAACGTTTCCTGCAGAGTGCTGCGGTGAGTGATTGGTCCATTCCACTGATATTGTGTTGTGCTTATTGTGAATATTGTTGATAAAATGAGACAATATTTATAATTTATAATTAAAATGCTCTGACAACATCTAATGAATCTACTTTTTTAGAAACTTTTGATAAACTTCTGCACTCGACATGTCAAACTTAAGGCCCAGGAACTTTTATTACCAAAGAATTCTCCTCCTTTCATTAATCGGAGACTAAAGGCACTAAACTATTCCAAAGCCGTGTAATAGGGAAGAGTTGCACATTTTAAATAGACCAAAATGAGGGCAAAGTGTCATAAATTGACATAAATTCACAAAATGATGTATACAAGTTGAAATAAATGTTAACAAACACTGACACTCTTTAGCCCCTGAAAGAATTCTTCTCTACTGTTGCGGCTCTCACTAGTTACAATATAAACACCTCAAAACCCTTCAAATACAAGATTTTCCTCTGAGATATTTCCTCTTTCTCTTATTTGCCTATAACACTTTCCCTCATACAAAGTAAAAACAGAAACTTCTGAACTGTAAAGATGTGATGAAAGAGATGTATTGGACATAACCACAGCTGGATATTGTAAGTTGAACACTCTTGTCTCCGGCTTGTTTCAGGACTGAGATGCTGGAATGTCTCGGAGACTTGGATTTTCTCGCTAAGTTGCATTGTGTGCGACAAGCGTGTGAGGTAACTGCTGCAGTATTGTATTATCATTAAACTATAGCAGTGATATTTGTAGAGATCAGATTAGATATTAAAAAAGAGATTGAAAGAATGTTTTTTTTTTATTTGTCTGATTCAGCTCATTCTGTGCGAGAGGACGACCAGGATGTTTTTGGCTGAAACCGGGAAAAAATACTGTCTTCAATCATCGTCAAAGCCCACAAGGTCAGTGTCTGAAACGTGACTGGATTATAAACGGTTACGGCTGAGACTTGTACTAACTTTACATCTTGTTTGAGTTTCTAGAGTCCGAAGAGGTTTGAAGAGGTTTTCGAGGAGTTGATTTTGTTTTTGGAGAATAGTGATCACTGGGGAAACACAGAAGTGGAGCTTGCGACACGAGGAGTGAGAGGACTTCTTTTACAGAATCACTAAAGTGCTCGTTCACTTTCATATTAATAATCTCATATGGTTTTAAGGTCAGACATTTGAACTTCTACGACATTGTGCTGGACTTTATCCTGATGGATTCCTTTGAGGATCTGGAGAATCCACCAATCTCAATCCAAAATGTGATCAGCAACCGTTGGCTCAACAACTCCTTTAAAGAAACAGTGAGAAAAGTCTCTTTATTACTGGCATAAACATTAGAAATATAATTAATGTGTTAATATGCAAATTAAGCTGTCTATACCTAAATATACATTCATTTGCATACATTTCCAAAAACAAAATCTAGAAATGAGAAAGGATCCAGTTTAAAAAATCTTGGTTCATTTTGTTGTCATGTTGGATGGAAGAGCTTATACAGAGACGATTCTGGAGAGCTTATTTTGTGCTTTAGTAAATAAGAGAATGCCGACATGTTTTTTGGAGAAAAATAACCTATGAAAGGAATGATATATCAACTCTGTAAAGCCTTCAAAATATAGTTACGTATCAGACTGGTGGAGCTATCCAACTCAGAGTGAGAGAAAAAAACTCACTTCGAGAAAATGGCCTTTAAAGTTATATATTTTATAATTTCATGTTTATTATACTATAGATTCGCCCCCAAACTTTTCGGTTAATTGTTTCTACAAAGGGAAATGCCCATATTTGGAATAGACAGCGCTGTGTAGGAGATTGACAGCTTTACAATGACAACAGGCACAGGGAGCTTCTGTTGGAAATCTAAAGTCGACAAACTACTTGAATAAATATCCACCTTAATATGTAATGGTAACTTTTTTTAAATATTGATGTGAAAGCAAACTGGCCCAAAATCTCAAAATTGACCGTCTGCATGAAAAAAACCTGCCATGTCTCGCCTAAAGAAATGGGACTTTTTATGTTTTTCTAGAAAGTTTTAAAAATAACCTGGAAATTCATTTAAAAGGTCAGGGAGAAATGTAGCATGTGTAAATTCTGATGCACTAAAAAGGTTTAAACTCTACCTACTTTAAATCAAAAATGAAAATCAAGTGTACGCTCTTCTCTAACTTTAAGTCTGATATATTTACAAGTAAAGGTTACAGTGCATTACTTTAAAGTCTCTCTTCTTCACAGGCAGTGGCATCCAGCTGTTGGTCAGTTCTCAAACAAAAGAGGCAACACATAAAGGTAAAGAGCACACATATTTAAGAAAAAGAAATGAAGTCCTCATCTTTCTGCTCCGGCTCTTTCTGTTCAGGTCCACGACGGCTTCATCGCTCATTTCTACACCGTGTGTGAACAGGTCAGCCCGGTCCTGGCCTGGGGTTTCCTCGGTCCTAAAAGCTCACTGCACGACTTCTGCTGCTTATTCAAGGTCAGTCTTTAATTCCAGCTGAAGGTTTGTTGCAACATTAAAGGTGTAATGTGCTGGATTTCCAAAGGGAATGGTAGCCCCACAACCTGTCCTTTAGTGCTCATTTTAGTGCTCATAAGTTCAAATAAATAACTGAATTAACTTTAACCACCTGTCATAGTTTGCTCTATTTTGTTTTCTTTTAACTTAGACTCAAAGGAATCTCTTTGGTCTTTCTAAACCCTTCTAGGACCAGGTGTTGTTTTTCCTAAAGGACATTTTTGACCTGGATAAGGTGCGTTACTGCTCAGTGGAGACTCTGGCTGAGGACATGCTCCACCTGCTGCACCGGCGCTCTGACCTGCTGCTGGCGTTCGTCGGAGTCGACTCTCTGCACCACCTCAGCGGCTGCAGCTCCACCGAGGTACAGCTGTTCCCCAGAGCGCCGCTCGAGGCCAGAGTGCAGTGAGACAAGAGCGTGCTGGACTCAAGCATTTCCTTTGTTCTTGTAACTCGGCGTTTAACCTGTGGAGTACTTCAGGACGTGAACACAACAAAGAACACATTTTTATAAACTGATATCTCCTCCCACACAAAAGCGTTTGTCAAAATATCTCGCACCTTCACTGTAAAAGCTAAAACAAGTTCTTCAGACCAGAAAATACACCTGTAAGTATCAGTAATGCAAAAGTAAAAAGTAGAGTCGACCAAACATAAGAGACTAAAGGTAACGCAGGTTGGCTTTAAGGTCTTCAGTGTGTTGGTATTTAATAAGTGTCTGTCTGTCATTTGACCTTTTTAATGAGCTGTGATTGGAATTATTCTTGTCTAACTTTTGAGCACACACCAACACAGAAGGCTGTACAAATGCACACTCACTGTATATTCAATACTCTGTGTGAGGCTAGAGGTCAATGCTCAGGACAGTGCTGTTTTAACCAAGAGTTTTTAGAATGAGTCATTAAACTGAGTGGTCTAATGAAAACTCAGAAGGACACACGTAAACACCTGACCACACGTGTCCAGATAAAATGAAGACTGGTTAAAATGCAAGGTCAAAAAAGTGGGCCTTCAGCTCAAATGGCAAACAGAAAAAGCGTCATTCATTCAGGATCTCAGTCCAGTTCACATCCTCCATCTTTACAGCGTTCCTCACGGCTGTAACTGTGCCAAGGTCAGGCCCCATGAGCGACCATTACAGCAATAGTATTCAAGTTGAAAGCAGTATTTATTTTGGTAAAAGATGCAGAATATATTTTTAGAAGTAGATATGCTTTTGTTTTTTAGTTTAAATGTATTGTACTAAGAATAACTTATTTTTTTTTTTTTAAATGTGGCTCAGAGAGAAAACTGAGTGTTAATTTATCTTCGATACTCATTTCTGTATAAAGCCCCATCAACGCAGAAATGTTCTCTCAAAGCCATACTCTACTGTATCATTTATGCCTTGTCTAAACGTCTGTTGAATGTGTAAGTGTTTAGCTTCACTGCTGTAGAACAGATTGAGCACAGATGGTCTGTCACTAGGTTCAAAAAGCTGTGGTGAATTAGTTTCCACACTGAACAGCTGCAGTAATGAGGAATAATAGTCTTTGTTTTACTGTTAAGTGCAATATAATACAATAAGGATGCACTAATCTAATCAAGGTGTGTCAGTGGTATTTTAAAAGGAATATTATGCAGAATTCCTTCAGAGATGCTTAAACTTGCGCCTAAATCTCTAAATATAATTCTTTGCTCAATGTTCCAAAAAAATAAAAATAAATAAAATTTTAGTTAGACGCAGATTTTGGCATTTTAGTGTTACTGAGGCAACGCTGGACCAAACATGTTCTTTGCAGATCTATTCTCCAGAGTTTCTAAGTCTTATCCTCTGCTGCGTCTGAAGAAGTTCCCAAATTGGATTCATCAAGTTTTGTTTTTATTCACAGCAAAACAATAAGTGTCAATGTCAGCAGAACTTAAAAACACCTTTGGTCAGTGCCAGGCCGTAGCACTGTTACTGACTCGCTCTGGTAACAGAAGGCCAATAAAATAAACCATACCTTTAGGTGTAGTTGCTACTCATTACTTTAATAATTAAACCCAGTGTCGCAGTAGTCATGTGACTTCACCCTCCATGGAGGCCTCCTTTTGATTGCAGTTGCCATGGTGACTGTTTCTATTAATATAAAACAATGGCTTATTTGAAAATTGGCTGCACAACTATAATCTGGGATTTTGTACATGTTCCCTAAGAAACTCTGAACCCGTTTTGGAAATTAACCTCGGGCTTGAGTCTGAAACCCTGAGCTCAAATTTAAACCATTGTAAGGAAACTCCAGATTTCACTTTCTGAAGCATTGCTTCAAAAACATGCCTCATTTGAACAAAAAGAAAAAGGTTGCAATAAGCAGAGCACAGCGGTTTTCAGGCCACAAGCCTGTTCGAGGGTCACCGATAGTGAAAAGTACCCGGATTTAGTTTTTATATTACACTTTGCTTTTAAAATAAAAAAAAAAAAGTGACAGATTTTATTCTGAGGGGTTTTATGAGCAAAGATTCAAATGTGATTTTTTTTTAACCAACGCAACACTACGTCGGTGTCTGAAATTACATGGGACTGATCAATGTGTTGATAACTGTTGTGGGACAGAAACATGCCACATTACTTTGACATCTGAGAGAGATTAGGTTACTTGCTAAAGAGTCTAGAAATGACATTAGAAAGCCCATGGTTAAAGTTGTGTAGTATTACACAAGGGGTTTAAGATTATGTGCATCTTGTTCGAGAAATTCTGACATGAAAACTTTAATTAAAGAAAAGGTCAATAGAGATTTTGATTTAATTCATGGTCTTCAAATCAAAACAAAGCCACAAGGACATAATTTATTACAGTTTATTACATCAAAGTCCAAACAGTTCTGAGAAAAAAAAACATTTGATAATGAACACGGTACAGGAAACTTAAGGCATGCTCCTCATTTGTCCCGTTTAGTCTTCTTCCCCATCTTTAACTTTTTAAACACTCGCTCAAAGACAGCGCATTTACATGAAACTAAAGATAAAACTAATAACCCCATGTATTTTTTATTTTATTTAAACCCTTCAAAGTACATCAGTTCCTGTCCTCGCCCAACTTTCTACAGCACATTCCCAATTATATCAGAAAACTCAAGAAAACACTGTGGCATTGGTTAAAAAACACAATCCAAGCAGGAAACCAACACTTTGCAATCATTTCAATTCATTGCGTGGCTTTATCATTTTTGGTTTGTTTTACCTTATCACTGGAGCTCTTGAACGGTCTACGCTCAGCAGTGGGCTTTGACTTCCTTTTGAGGGAGGGGACACAAACTACGACCAACACGGGCCTGACTCTACGACCTATAAGCCTGCAGCATCCTCCAACACTGTGAGCGAGAAGTGAAGCGTTTCAATACGACGTAGGACTTTTTTTATTTCCACTGCACTTTTCAAATTCGGGCAGATTTACCACAAAAAAAAAATATATAAAAAAAAAAATACAGATTTCTAAGTTCAGGGCATGCATTGTGTCATTTTCAGACTTACCAAGATTTTAAACATAAATGTTATGACGTCATTAAGCAGATATGGGAAAAGACATTTCTTCAGTGAACCATTTTTTTGATCACAGCTTTCTTTTTTTAAAAACATGCAGTTCATTCAAAAGCATTTAAACAAAAAAAAGGGGGGGCTACTTATATTTCCTGGACAAAGCTTATTAAACAAATGCAATTAGGCACAGGTAAGCTTTTTCTTTGCATGTAAATATGGTTCAGGAAAAAAGTACATTAACACTGGTTTCCCTTAGGTTTTGCTTACCTGTGTTATTGCGGCAGAACCTAAGGTGCAAGGTCTGGGATGACACTGCAAAGATCAGATATTGCACTGTTTGCCATCATCAGTGAACAATGCAGGCAAAAAGAGATCTTTCAGAAAAGCCTTATTCAATCAGAACATTTCAATTTTAAAAGTCAGTCAAATATAAAAAAGGCCTGTTCAAATATTCAAAAGCCAACTAATAGCAGTCAACATGCTAATTATGGATAAACATGAAAAGACAGTGTTGAATATGTGTAGAGAGAGGCAGGCCTAAGCATGCTACACTGGGATTTAAAGCAGCGTATTTCGACTAAAGCAATGTCAGAAAATGGCAATTGGGAGAAAGAACAACTCAAACGGCACTTGTCAAGATAAAAATTTCAGATCACATCGCTTTGAAAAACCGACAATCAGCTGACATTAAAAAAACCTCAGTTATCTACCGGAAGAATGTGACGATACCAGAAACACATCTACAAAGCATTTCGGCATAGATCATGGTACAAAAAAAAATATATATATATCACTAAGCCACTCCTGGAAACAGTGATACTTACCCAGGACAATGGGGGAAAATGGCAATTTAACAAAAATATATACTTCAGCAACAAAAGTAGTTTCTTTCATAAGTCACAGTATTGTACTTACATTAAAAAGGAAGGGCTCAACTCACTCACGGATGGAAGCAGTGTTTAGCCAACACCCTCGGGCCCTACAAGCCTACAGCCTTGTGTTGGGTAAAGACTAACAGAATGTGCACACAGCAACAAAATAAACGGGACTTTTGCAGTTTTTATATATATATATATAAAAAGACATTCCATATACATAGTTAGTTCAAAATAGGAAAATGGGATTGCAATGCATTTTTGATAGTTTAACCCGACTGCCCTGGAAAGAGGAACAGCAACAAAAAAAATAAAACTAGGTTTTTCAACATTTGTACTGCAGCCATGTTAAAACAAAATTATGTTGCTTACCGCTTTTCTACACTGTCCTGTGGAGGAGAAGTGTCTATATCAAGACATATGCAGAGCCCTCAACAACAAAGAAGTGCCACAACATCAGTCATGAATAAAAAAATATATATAACAAAGTACAATACGAGGAAATTCTGCCAGCTTTATATCGATAAGTCTACGGCTAAAGAGCAATGTCAGAAAACAGTGTTAACAGTGTCTATAATAATCGTCTGAACCATTTCAAAACAGTATTTACGAGCTTTATAGACAAGTTGGAGAGAGACAGGACAGCATTACTTTGAATTACCCCACCCCCACCCCCCAAAGGAAAAAAAAAAAAAATACAGAGATTTATGCATCAAAGATCAGTTTTCTTGTTTTAAAACCACCCCAACTTACCGACACAGGAGGTTTCAGTTTGTTTTATTGCAAAAACACAACATTTTTAAAACTGAGATGATTTTTTTTTCCTTTACATGGCAATATAATGGCTACAGTTACTAAACATGAGCACAAGTTTATGTAGATACAAGGCTGGAATGACCATATTATAATAATTATGACCCCACTAAAAACAAAGCATTTACAAAAGGGAAAACAAAAAAAATAATAAAAAAAATAAAAAAGGGACAAAAAAATAAAGAGGTCTCGTGTCCGGGAAATCTGCCACACCTCTGTTTTTAAACACTTTTTCAAAACCAAGGACATTTTTAAGATCTTCACCAAGACGTCAGCATCCAAACATTTAACAAAGGATTTCGACAATGAAGCATTTACTTATGTCCACTTCACATTACTGGCCCTGTGCAGAGGAAATACATAGAAGAATACGTTGCATGTTAACAGCAGAAACAGTGGACGGCCCAAATTTAAAAACCCTGTGTTGGAAGGAAAAAGTGGTTAGTAGTCATCATCGTCGTCATCGCCGCGGCCTGTAAAAACCTGTGGAGAGGAGCGGGTTAAGGGTACAACAGAGGAGTATTGAGTGCATGCGAAAAGAAGAGAGGGTGGTTTAAAAAAGGGAGGGTACCTGAGGGGCCTGTGGTGCCTGGGGGTTTCCTGTGCCGTAGTAGGCGGCCTGTTGTCGATAATATTCAGCCCAGGCGGCGCTGTAGTCGGGCTGGGCTCCGGGCTGAGAGGCTGCAGCCGCCGACGTGGCCTGAGGAGCGGCTTGACCTGGAGAGAAAACAGAGAAAAGAGAACCCCTGGTTAAAAACAAACACCAATACATCTAAATAATAATAATAATATTAATTGGAAAAGGTGGGTTGTATTGAAATGCCAATAGAATAAAGCCACATAGAAATTAGTTTTGTTTTTGTAACATAAGGCTTTCTTGTTTTAAGCTAGGGAAAGTTTAATAGCAGTCGTTTGGTAAATATTAAGATTGATAAAGCACTTCCATGAGACACTGCTTTAAGATTTTAAATGTTTAAAATCTCTGTTTTAATATAAATCAGAATGTCTTAAAATGATTGTGCTGTTAGGACGTTGAGATAAACATTTGACTGAGTACAAGTCCTGACAGAATGCTGCCATCTAGTGTTTGTTTCTTCTTGGCCTTTGTTTGATAGCTAATGGAATACTGACAGGAAACAGTTGAGAAAGGGGAATGACATTGGGCAAAAGATCCGAGCCAGGAAACGAACCTGGGTCGCCTGAGTATGTGGTATGCTCTCTACCAGGTGAGTCACCGGGGCGCCCCATGCCATCTAGTGTTGACAAAAAGTAACGTTTTTTTAACAAGACCACAAGAATAAACCCTAAACCTTGACATAAGTTAATAATAGAGTATTTGTAAGAAGGGGAACGAACCCACCACCATTTTCTCAGAGTGGCAGGTCAGAAACCCTCTGCCTTTCTGTCGGGTGGCTGAGAGAGCAGCTCCTCTACCTCAGAGAAGTGCTAAAGGGGCACAGCCTCCCTGATAATCGGTGCATGACAGTATTCATGAAATTGACCTGTTGTATTTTTAAGTGGCAAGTTACAACAGAGCGACTATTAGTACAAACGCCTCCAAAGCCAATAATCCTTTCAGCTCTAATTAGTTTACACACTAATGACACAATAAGCAATTTTCACACATTCTACCCAGATGCAATAAGTTATTTCAGCTGGACTCTTCCCTGGTGGTTTTACTGAGAAGCGTGACACTTAATTAGCCTGGCCGAGCAAACATGGAGCAGGCGGACAAACGAGCCGACTCCGTTGCAGTAATATTGCGCTAGTACTGAAACTACAGTTCTTCGAACAGGTGCAAGTGAACAGTAGGAAGTGAAGTACATGCATCCAGATTGTCCGAGGCTTCTGCTCCAGACACATGGCATAGGTCACGCAGGTAGAAACAGTGTCTGGATCTCAGAATGTGTGAAAAGGGCTATACACTGCAAACTCTATTTAGCATTAGGTTTAAAAAAAATAAAATAAATAAATTAAAAATCAGACTAACCATACCTTTTGACCAGTTGCATAAAAAAAATTAAAAAAATACTTGGAACAAATTGTACGTTAAGTGTCAAAAGTAGTTTTAAACAGAGTCTGCTGGTGCTGTAATCTCAAATCCCTTCACGTTTCCAAACTCAAGTAACACCAGTACAAGTCCTAAAAGGACTGCATTATAAAATTTGGAAGAATCCCATTTGTATACAAGACCACAACAATTTGTACAACCAAAATGCAAAAACCTATGTTTCTTGGTTCTCCGCTTTTTATAGTAGCTCAATTTAGAGACATTTTTAAAAATCCCCACATTTGACGTATGAAGAACCAAGCTTTATTTGAATACAAACCTTGTTTTTTATAATATTCCTCCCAGGCTTTAGTGTAGTCTTGAGGCTGCTGACTCTGTTGACCTGTGGCAATCAAAAAAGAAATAAAATAATTTGAGGGAAAAAAAGGCTGCAATGCAAAAACAATGACCATTCAATTCAGTGTTAATTTTTAAGGGCAACCTACAGACAGCGTTCATACGCTTCTTTCAGAATTATTTTAATCCCGTTTTCACGAGTACTCCTTTACCAGCGTTTCCCACAGACCTGCAGCAGGTTTGTGATGGGCTGGAGTTGATTACATCATAATGTATCCTGTGCGTAGTGCTTTCATCACAGAACGTGTGGTTTGAAGCGTTTATGAATGAGCAAAATGAGTCGTGATGAGGATTTAATCTACCCCTTTTTTTGTTGAATGACTTAAGTATCACTGAGAATAACTCCTGCAGCACTCACAACAGCAGCTGCTACAGAGTCTGAGCTTTTCACAGAGCACTAACAATGCAGACTCTTGGAATACAAATGTACTTTACAATTGACCCAAACATAACCAAATTTTTAATTTTGTATTTTAAGACGATGACTGTATTTTTAATGTATGGGAATCTTACAAAAACTGTATTAATTCACAATTAATTCGTTTCATTTCTGTCTAGAATTTCAAACTAATTATTAGCAATTATTAAAGGTATTATTGGTTCATAAAGGTTTATTTTCTGGAAATTACTGTTGGCAAGTAAAAGTTTAAAAAATGTTGCCCAATTAAAAATTCAAGAGTTTTCCCAAAGCCTGGAAGAAAAGGTATTTTAAAACTTGTTTTATACAGTTGTTGGGGGGACCATATAAACCCCAAGACAAAAGCTGCTCTAAAGCCTCTGAACAGACTCGACTTCTAAAAGAGCAGGTACATGTATAAATGAAGAACAGCACAGTCACCTTGTCCGTTTGTCTGAGACGTGCCCGGGGCTCCACTGGTTGGGGTCATTGGGGCCTGAGGCTGCTGTCCGTACTGAGCGTAATAAGCCGCCCAGGCCGCTGCGTTGGCATCAGCTGCTGCTTTATCTGGAAACAAAAAAGGTTCCATGACCAAAAGAAATTCAACATAAAAGCCTGCTTTTACAATAACGCTTCTTTAATTCAGTTCTTGAGTTTTTACTTGAACCCTCCTGGGTTCCTAAACATTTTTTGTGCTTTCTAAACTTTAGTTTAGCATAACTTTGTCATTGTTAATGCAAATGGCATAAAATTTGAAAATGAAATAAAATATTTTTTTCAGAGGAACAATTTAAGTGATCCCTAAGGGTTAAATACTTGCGCTTGCTGTCAGATACTCACTTGGATCAGGCTGGCCCTGCTGCCAGTGGGGGTAACCGTTGCCCCAACCCTGAGCCTGGTAAGGAGCAGGGGGACCGCTTATGTAAGAGGAGAAAAAAACAAATTAAAATAAAAACAACAGCCTTTTCATTGATAGCTCTTAAAATTAAGTTTTCAACTCCATATCCTTTACTGGGGTTCTGCACTTACTGAGGTCCTGGTGGGCCCTGATTGTATGGTCCAGGGTTGTAGGGTCCCATGGGAGCTCCAGGGGGTCCAGGGGGCCCTGGAGGGCCGTGAGGACCTGGGCCTCCGTGTGGACCAGGTGGACCGTGAGGACCGCCCATTGGAGTCACAGGGCCCTTAAAATAATCCAAAAAGAGAATACCGTTAAAAAAGGGAACCTGTGCAGTGACCTTTAAGTAAAAAGTTAATGTCTGACCCCGATTTTCTCCTCCACGAGTTGTCGGGCGTAGTCGATCTGCTGGGGGGAGCCCCGGACCGTGAACATTTTGATGTTAGGGTCTGCGTTCGGTGGAGGGTTTCTCTGCAGCTCCAGCCTGGCCCCAGACTGTTGACTGATGCCTTTGATGGTTTCTCCACCTGCAGAGAACAAACAGCCCTTTAGATTAAAATATATATACACACACACTTCACAATGAGAAAGTTTTAAAACCACAGGGCTCACAAGTCAAAGTGAACATGTTTACCCAAGGCTAACCCTAAAAAAGGTCTAGACCAAGAAATAAATTCATGAGTTGAGAAGGCCTACATTAGGTCTAACCCAGGCCTACACAAAGGCTAAACTAAGGACTTTAACAGGGCTAGAATTTAGGGGTGCCAAGGAAAAAAAAACAGGCCTAAACCAGGACCAAACTAGGTCTAAACAAAGACCAAACCATGACTAAACTAATGTTCACTTCACTTAAAGAACTACTTGCCTTTCCCGATGATGAGTCCGGTTTTCATGGTCGGGACGGTAAAGCTGAACTCCTGGAGGCCTCCGGGTGGACCCATGTTCCAGTTGCCTTGTCCCCGACCGCGCCCCCTGCCACCGTGTCCTGGAGGACCCCCGGCCTGTACGCTCCGCAGCAGGTCAGAGATTATCTCTGCCGCATGCTGCGCCTGGTCTGGAGGGCCCATGATCTGTGCTATTCTGTCGGGAGTGCTGCCATCGTCTGGAGAGAGAGAGAAATACAGTCATTAGACAGGTTATAAACTGTTACAATAATAATTTATGACGTGTATAATTGTGTTTGGAGGTCTCAGATAAATTGTGGTTGAGGGTTATACATCAGCTCTCAGCGTGGTGCATGAATCATCATAGACCATGAATTTAATACCATTTGAAAAAGTTACTTACTCCTTTGATTTGTAGGACTATAAAAGTTCTGATTGTAGATCGTTAAATAAAATAAAATTCAACGATTGGGGGTGGTAACTTTTTCACATGATTGCACATTATATTTTTTTCTTAGATGTTAGATACTGACCTGGTTTAAACTGGATCCTCACACCGGTGTCATTCTGAATCTTTTTGATCATCTCTCCGTTTCTTCCAATAACAATTCCTACTGCAAACCGTGGGACAGGTACCTAAAACATGTTCAAACAGTATAAAACCAAATGGAGAAATAGCGGGGAGAAAAAAAAAAAAAAAAAAGACCTTTGCGAGTCTGATGAAAAATATAAGTACTTACATCTAAACCATCGCCACCGCCGCCACCTCCACCTCCTCCTCCGCCGCCCCCAACTCGTGAACCGTACTCGCCCCTCTGCTCCCTGAAGCCCTGGTCTCGGATCAGCTCCATGACCATCTCTTTGGCTTGCTAAAAAACACAAACAGGGGCCGATTACAAATCAACCCCTCTTAAAATTTTACCCCGTGTGTTATTTAACCGTTGCAGCACGTTACCTGAACTTTAAAAGGATCTCCTGAAATCCGAAGAGGTTTGTCAGCGCCTGTGTTTTGAGGCCCATCTTGTATCATAACCATTTTGACGCCAGCTCTTTCCTACAATCCCCGCCCCAAAAAAGAAAAGGTTAAAATCTACCCACACTCTTTTCCCATTTCCTTACAGGTATAACCTGCCACTCACCTGAAGACTCTTGATAGTTTCCCCTCCTTTGCCGATCACGAGGCCAGCTTTAGAGGCAGGGACCATAATCTCCTGAACAGTCATGCCTGGGCCCTCGTTGTGGTGAAACGCGGGAGTGGGACGTCCTTTTTCGACAATCTCAGTTAGTAACCTTTTTGCTGCCCTGGTGGAGGAAAAGGGAATCACAGTGATTAAGGTGTGGGATTAACTGGTTTCAATGTTTACTACTTTTTCAAAATGCCTCAGTAATCATATAATCCCACTAAAGCTTAGGGAACTGAAATAACTATTTGAACCACTACAACCACCAAAACCTTTGCCATAGTCTAATGTTTAGGTAAATTATATAAAAAAATACCCCAATACCACAATATCTTTTCCTTTAGGATTTAATGTAATGTCTAGGCTGCATAATATACTGTAAATATGCTTATTGTAATAAGTGTAGGCTAGAGTCACCAGCAAAGCCAATAAAAGTTAATCCAGTCTCATTTATGTGGGGACATCTATCTCTACAGTAATCTTGTTGCACTTAAAGCACTGTTTATCGTGCATCTATAATCACCAATGTCACTTGCAGCTTATTTGCATAAATGTGCAATCAATACAAATGTTGTGGACCACGTGTCCTTGTGGGAAACACTGGACTTTGTTTAAAACATTTCAAATAGCGCAGGTGAGTTTATTATTTTTTTATAATAAACGTTTACACTATATAGTGCAGCACTCATGGATTAATTTTAAACTTAGCAGGCCTCCACACCTGCGTAGTTTGGTCCAGACTTTCACCGTTTGGTCCGAACCAAAACTCCAAGAGGACCATGATCTGCCAAAAAGAGGTGGCCTTGGTCCGGACCAAACTGAACCAAGTCCCGGTTCGTTTGTAGTGTGAAAGCTCATTTGGCGATAGTTCGATACTCACTGTATGGAGTCTGGGGGTCCTGTTAATGTCACTGACCTATCTGGCATTCCCCCGCTGTCTATAACAAACATGACAACTCAATTTCAGAACAGCAAAGGCACCAAAATTAGTCATGTAACAACTATGAGACAGGTGTAAACATACCTGGTGCAATCTGTATTTTACAGCCAGATTCTTGCTGTATCCGTGATATTTGCTCGCCTCCCCTTCCAATAACTACACACGGAAAAAGCACGATAGTTTAAAAACCATCTCAAAACTACAAACTGGACACATTTAAAAGAAACTTACTGAATCCCACCATCCCGTCGGGAACCTTGAACTCTTCCGACAGTGACCTAAGGGGCAAAAACAACAAATAAGCATTTGTGTAATGATCGTTTCATTGCCAAGTTAGCGTGGTTAAATTAAACTTTACACTTACCTTGAGGGGCCACCCATTCCTCCCATCGCTGCAAAAGCTGAAACGCATATATAGAAGGTCAGAAAACAATAACCTGCCAAAACAAATAGTGAGCAATACAGTTACATCACTCACCATCATTTGTCGCAACTTTCTTTGTCTCTGGTTGGTCTGTGGTAACAAAACAACCAGTACAACAAGTTATTCATCTTTCTATAGGGGCTTCTGTCTAAAGCTTAAACAATACAGTTGCATCTAAACTGAAATAAAACATTATGAATACTACTTTTGGACATTAACGTAGAAGGATTTTTGTTTGAAATAAAACCCAGATGACTACAGAAACATTACATTAAAAGGCAAGTATTTGCAAGATTCTTTTCTGATTCTGAAGTAAGGCGAAACCCTATATAGGAAATGGCATTTCACTGGATTTATGACATAGGATATGATTGAAGAGATTGCATCTGTGTGTATTATCAAAATATATAATAATGTGATACAATCTGATATAAGTGGAAGTACATGTACAAGACAGCATCCCATTTAACTTAATGGATATGGGCAATATTTCTACGACCCTGAAAAGCAATAGACAGCCGTTAAAAGCCTCAGTAACTATTTTCCCACAAGTGTAATACATTTTTATAGACATGCTGTTGCACACATGCATTATACATTTATACATACATTATTATTACTACAGGTAGTTATGAATACCAAATATAATAACTTCTAATAGTCATTTAATATTTATAAAAGCAGGCAAGGACTGGACTGGCAGAAATCGAGTTGAGCCACTGACCGGTATTGAGGTTAGGCATGGGAAAATACCCACCAGCGTCCTCCAGGGGCCTTTTCTGGCCTCCGTAACCAAAGTCACTTGTTGGACCTCCAGTTACACCATCACCACCGATCTTTGCTGCAATCTATGATGATAAATACAGACATGAAAGTTAAAAAGTGAAAACATAAATGGAAAAACATAATATACAACTAAAAACAATTCCCCCACATATAGAAGGGACACCATTACACTACTTTTTTTTTTTTTTTTTTTTTTGATGAAAATAGATTGAAGTATACGCTTTAGGGGAATATTACTGGTAATCCATCAAGATAGTAGATAATAAACAGTAGTTTTCTAATAATTTGAAATGCTGGTTACACTTTATATCCTAACTTGCCTAGTAAAATGGATCATACTTAGCGTTATATTTTGCCAGTTTTCTTATTTAAATGTTTATGGTTTATTTTCTGGTGTTATCCTGCAAGTTGCTTTAGTTAATTATTTCCAACATGTGCTGCAAAGCGGAAATCCAGGTAACGAACCGAGTTTTCCTGTAATATAATGTAAAAGAGGCATTGTTTCTTGGTATTTATGAACAGGTTTGTTAAGATCTTTCCACCCTTTTTGCTTTCTGGTTTCATTTGTGAAACAGGGTGACCCGTAGAAACGTTTGGTTGCTACATCGTGTCTTTCTGCTGCAGCTAAAGCCTGCCCGGAATGCGGCCCACTTTTTCCGTCCGGAAGTCTGGACTAACAAAGGAAGGCTATAGCCTCCACTTACCTCTTATTCATCCGCATAATGGTAACCCTACTAATAGTAAGAGATTGTGACTTAATTTGATTATTATTTAAATGCCTATACCTTTTCAAAACTGCATCTACGTGTTCATTTTAAGCTACGATTAGTCATCATTATATAGCTTAGCTCGCACGGCTAGATATGCTGCCGCAGTTAAACCACGCAACCTACCCTCCTAATTTTCCAAAATATTAGTTCAATAGATGGTTTGAGTCTTCGTTTTACCTGTCGTGCTCGCTGAAGAGCGTCTTGAAAGGCATCATTCATGCCGGGGCCGGTGTTGGAGGACGGGGGAGCCACGCTGCTGTAGTCAGCCATGACTGCTCTACTCTTCTCCGCTGCTGCACAACAAGATGGCGGATTTCATTTAGCTTCCCATCCCAATTCTCGCAGATCAGATTAGATCTCGCGAGAGGAGAAGGGCCAAGAATGGTACGCTCTAATCGCCTTTAGGCCATTGATTATTAGGTTATTATTAGACTTTGTGGTGTAATATTTCTATGTAAAGGGTTTGTTTTTGTGTGCTTAGGTTATTATTCACTTCTGGGGGTTTATGTTACTTATCGTAGGATTTATAGTTAAGCATGGATGAGAATATGTTATGATAACACATCTAGGACCATGGGAAGGTAAAAGAGAAAACATAATGTCAAAAATGTATGGTTTAAATCATAATAAGATGGTTGTGCAAACACACACAGGGAAAATTTACTGGACAGGACAGAGAGTCTTTGTCTGGATAAACCAGGTTTCAAAGGAAGAAGATGCCGATGAGGAGGGGTCCTCAAAGCCCTAACGAAATAGACATACATAAACTGTTATGTGAAAACTGTATAAAAGCTTGGGTCTAATGTGTAATCTTCAGTAGAGCAGGTGTGTCTACTCGGGTCGTTTATTGTATTGGTTGTGAACAATAAAGACTCTATGGCATTGAAATGGTGGTGCGTTCATGACTTATTCCATTCGATAGTGCCAAAGACTGACAGGTCAGTTTTTGCCCACTACAACTTATATTGGGACTTTTCGGTTATTATGCATTTGAGTCTACAGTCTACACATTACCTACCTACATTTTTGCAGGTTTTTTTTTTTCCCCCATTGATTTGGAATTGACCTATAACAGTTCACAGGTTAAATGGCAGAGGAAACGCCTAAGTAGTAATTATATTAAATTACATTAAAGCCTAAAGTACAACTGAAATGTCTGTTATTTGGGATTAAATTATGCAACTAGTATTTAGTTTTATAGTAATATTATACAATATTATCTCGCATTAAAACAAACAACACCAATGAGTCCATGGTACATTTATTGTGATCTAATAAATTGTGTAGTGGAACCGGTAAAGAAAGTTCATCACTTTTACAGCTTCATTGAAGAAGATCTGTTTTAGAGGGGAGGTGTGTGAAACAGTTCATGTGCAGGATTGGACAGATGTAAAGAGATCCTGTCAGCAGCAGAGCAGTTGCCACGTCGCACAGTATTTAAAAGCCTGAAAGTTTGTTCTCCCCACACTCATGATAAAAGGCTGTCAGGATGTAAGAGCTTGTTTTGAAAGAAACAGTCCAATATCTTTCTTCACTTTTCATGATTCTGATGAAAACATATCTTCAAATTTCCTTATTAATGTGTAGTTTATCAAAGCACAGGGAATAGCCCTCACAAAGCTGGCCCCCATCCCGTTATAAAATGCTCTCGGTCCACTTCTCTCATAAATCCTGATAAGTCTCTGTAGTGCACCCGAGGAGAGGTGTGATGTTGAAAAGAAAGCTGGAAAACAATGGAAATATTCATAATAAAAGGCATTAGTTTTTCATTCAGGTCAAATATACATCAGAATGTAGATTACCTTGGGCTTGTTGCTGGGTTCGTATCAACGCCAGAGGGTAACTAATCATTTGTCCCGAAGCGAAGGCCACAAAACTTAAGAAAAACAGTTTGGACTCACTGTTGTAGGACGGGTGGCTTTTGGCCCAGTTCATTATCGACTGAAAGAAGAAGAAGAATGTTGTAAATAACATGTTAAAACTAAGACTGGCCTTTATTACAAACATCATATGTCACTGACCTGATGAACTGCACACTCCACACCTGCGTAAGGGATCATACACAGAATACTGGGCTTGAAACCTCTGTAAAAAGACGACACAGACTCGTTTCTGTAAATAGAGCAAGCACAGGCCACAACTCCGTGGTAAGTACCGGCCTGTTGTAGGTTCAGCCTCACCTTCAGCACCTAAAGGGTTGGAGAAGAGGACTATCAATAAAAGGAAACCTATAGGTAGATGACTGTATTTGGTTAAACTTTAAAAAAATCAGTGTTTTTTTATGTTTTTTCTCATAAAATGCATTTCTGAAAAATCTTTTAAATTAAATGGTACAATATTGAAATCCAGCCTCAAGACTACTTTTTAAAGGTCTTATCTTGGATTCAATTTAACCTGGTCTTGTCTTGAAAATTTGAAGCTAAGCTAAAAGTGAAACTAAAATATTGTTCATGTTGTTGTTTTGATTAGAAATTTGCAGATAATAGTTTAAAACTCTGATTATATGAGACCAAGAGACAGAAAATATTTTTCTATCATTTAAGATAATTTCAAGGCAACTAGAAACATATTGCTAAAGAAATTATAATACATAAATAAAGTAAGGCATGATTCTCATAATTTTCATTTGAGAAAAAAAAGTAAAAAGAAAAGTAATGTTTGTAAATAATCCTAACATTTTTAACATTTAAAAAGCTTTAAATATTCATTAAAATTGCTAGTATTACAACTAAAATGGTTTAATTAATGTAGAGTCTCAACTAATGATTTTATGCAATCAATAATGAATATACAAATGTGTATAAAATTAACACTATGTTAATAGAGCTTAACTTATTTAGTTTTGGTTTGTGTAAAGCAGGATAAGGTTTCCTCGCAACACTTTAGTATTGACAACTAATTTATGTTGACAGTGTATTCTCTGTCTAAAATTAAATGATTACATTATTAAATCAATTAAATTACATTACATTCATGAATATCATCTTGATATTGAATTTCTTGAATTTCTTTTATTCATATATATATTGCAAAAGTGTCCATTATAAAAGACAGAAAATATGAATGATCAAGGTCCCACACACTAATTATCCTCTTTAAATTCAAACTTGTCCTTTTTAACAATGATACCACAGGATAAAGAGTCTCATTGGGAAAATGAGCAATATGAGCAAAAATATCATGAGACAAAGAGGACAGAAATCACTGCCAGCTTTCAGCGGCTTACTTAACAACCAGATGGATAAATGTCCCGTAGAATCAGGGATAGTGTCTTGTGAGGATAAAGAAGTGAGAAGTATTGTTTCAAAACATGCAAAAAAAAGTTCATAATGTGTTATAAATGAAATGAGGCTGAAAGGTTGAGCTGCCGGACCTGGCACAGGTCGATACCTCTAAAGGGTAGAAGGCAGCGTGAGCCACAGCTCCAGAAACACAGCCCAAACCGAAACGCTGCTGCACCGTCAGACTGTCCTGGGTCTTATTCTGGGTGTACACCTTCATCTGGACAAAAAGTCAGTTATTTTTTTCCACCAATAACAGGAAACTAAGCTGAAATGATCGATCTAAACTAGCGCTGTGTCTCACCTGAGCGTAAATGAGACACTGTAGAGTCGACTGAGGTGTTCCCTTCAGCACGTTGACAGCATTGCCCTGCCACATGGCGCGTAAACCTCCCGTCTTCAGCTCCTGGAAACCGTGTAAGAAAGCCTTGGAGCCATGAACCTGTAGACAACACAATATACAAATCAATTCTATAAACAACAATAATGATAGGATAATAAAAAGAGGGATAGAAAAAATCATAAAAACAGAGAGAAAATGCTGGGTCAACATTAGAAAAAGGTTTCATTATTATCATTATTAAGGTTTGAAGCATCTAAGTGAGGTGATAAAAAGATGCATTTATACCAAGATGAATGCTTTACTGAAGAACATAATCCTCTACATTCTCCTTTAACCTCAAGCTATAGCACATGAGTGATTCAGGCAAGATTTGTGACTCAACCTCCTAAAAGCAATGTGGATTTGACCAAACCTAGGCAAGTCTCATCAAATGAATCGATTCAGACTTCCATCTTCCACAAAATGATTGATTGGTCAGTGTTATTACAGTTGGGAAGAAGGAGTTCTTGTGGTGTTCTGTCCTGCAGCTCACTGATCTCACACGTCCCCTCTCTGTTGTTTCAAAAGCTGATGCAGAGAATGGTCCATGTTGTTCAGTGTAGCATCCGTCCTGTTTTGTGTCCTTTGCATAGTGCTCGTGGGTGACCTACCACCTGATAAAACATCTGCAACAGTTTGTTTTTCACAGTAAAAGACCTTAGCTTTCTTAGAAATGGTGACAGTACTGGGGATGTAAACAGCATGGTGTTGCTCTGTTTGGATGAAATTACCTGATGATACCTGGTGGTTCCTGACAGCTATGATACAAATACGTCTCTTCTTTTGAAAACACTCTCCCAGATGGGCTTATTGAACAGACTGTCTGGCCAATCAAGTAATCAAAATAACCCCTTTCTTAATAGATTAGTCTAGAGAACAAGCTCTATAGAACCCAGCGGATGTTTGTCTGCTTTCATCTGCCAAGAGTGGACACACATTGTCAGATAAAGGTTTAGGAAATTTAAATGATTTGGTTTTGTTTCTGTGATTTTGTTTCATTATAGAGCCATCAGACGTGCTTCCCAGTATTTACATAAAAGAAGTCCTGCTGTGTGGAGTTCACCTGAAGTTGAGTCTTGAGGCGGTCGATGGGGGCCGTCACTGTCCTGGACACGGCGTCTGCCAAACCAGCCGCGAGAACAAACCTCCTCCAGGCTCCGAACCCAGACGCCTCTTCAGAAAATTCTATCGGCATCGCTCTGCTCTCTCCCACATCGAACACCTACGAGAGGCCGAGGCTGAGGAATTACACTTATCACACTTTTATTTTTAACTAAGGGTGTTATTTGTACAGTGAAGGGCTCACCACGCTGTGTTTCCACGACGACACCAGCTCGCCAATGTTGTCCACGGGGTTAATGACCACATAGTGTAGGAACTCACTCCAGTCCACTGTCAATGAGTTATCTTTATCCATCCTAATGTGGGCAGCAAACACTCTCATTCAGTCCTTCATTCAATAATAATGTTCATTCTTAGTCACAAGTGCTGTTTTGTGCCATTATATTCTTCCTGTTCCTATCAAACCTAACTTAAGACGGTCACAAAGAAGAATAAACATGTAATTATACCAAAAGGACGAACGGAATACTATAATTACTGGATTGTACTAATGATACTATTGACTAAACTGGTTTGTTTGACTATGATGCATGCATTTAAAAAATATTAAGCCCCATGTAAGATGTAAAAATGGTCCCTTATTCACTTGAACATTTAGTTTAAAGCTACACTATGAAGTCTGTCTCTCAAACATGGAGCTTATAAATCATTAACTCAAACTAAATTTGATTGTTGATGGTAAACAGGGAGAATAACCCCTGTTTTGGGGGTAAAGTGTGGTACTTCTGCCAGAAGGTCATGGGTTCAATCCCCAGGCTTGCCTTTTTGTGTTGAGTCAGCATGTCGTCCCTAGCCTTTGTTCCAGGTCTGTTTTGGTACGTTTCCACCAAAAAGGGTTTGAGATGTCCCCAAAAAGGCATTTGGGGTCGCCTTGACTGGGGGTCCCAAGCGGCTCTGGCTTTATGATATGCTTTGGGAGGGGTGTAGTTAAACACTGCGGTCAGCTGAATAGACAAAGATGATCCTCACTAGAGCGAACACCAAACCGTCCTCTACTGACCTGACCCCTATCATATCCCACTTAACATTTCTCTAAATGTCAGTGACTAAATGTGAAGGTCAGTGGTAGTGTTGTAGTCAGGACTGCACTGCAGGTATAGACTTCAGCCTAAATGACCCATAACAAGATAAGTGGTAAAGAATTAATAAATGAAAGCCTGGTTTAACAGATACTGACACATTGCCATCTCATGATCAAACATGACTTGCCAGAGAGGGAACAGTTTCATGAGAGTTTGTGGCACATTTGTCTCTTTTATTTTGTGATGTAATATCTAGCCTTGTTAAGGTACTGTCTCAACCCAAAACTAGCATAAAAGTCCACATCATTCTTGTCATTGGATAAAACATCTTTCAATTATGCTTGGTATTCTTTGATTTGACTTCACATCCAGTTACATATGTAACTTACAAAGCCCTTACAAAGTGCAGAGGTCAAAGGAAGCCTTACATTTGTATTATCTGTTTTGCGTTTGTCTTTGGGATAACCACTCCCAACTCCTTAAACAAACTTATGATGTCCTCCTGGTCAATCACACCTGATCAGAGAAGAAATACACACATTATATTGGGTCTAAGGTTTCAGAAATATAATATTGTAAATGGTACAAGGGCAAAGGTCACAGCTTTTTTCAACTACAGTTTACCATACACAAAAATCATAAAATGGGGTTTATAATCACATTAAGTGGAAAACGAATATGACCAGGTTGGAAAACTAGTGTAATGGTGCAGTATGTAGTGTATAGCTTTTGTATTTAACATGTTTTCTGGTCACAAAGCTCACCACACTTGTTCTTGTCCAGATTGTGGAAGTGTATTTTCCATTTGCGCTCCCTGTCCATCATGTAACCGAGAACTCTGTGTAATCCAACAGCCCGTCTTTGTCTTTGTCATAGGAGTCAATAATATTCTTCAATGAGAAAAGACATTACCATGGAGAAGATAAAAAACTAAAAGGCATATTCTCAGTCGTAAAGGTGGTTTATTATTACCTGCACTTTGCCATCCACAGAGAGGATCCCGTGCTTTCTCATTTCACTGTGGAGCTCCGCCACTGAAATAAATCCATCCTTGTCCTGGTCCAGTTTGTCAAAAAGGCCTCGAAACTGATCCATTATTTGGAACAAATACAAAAACCTGCATCTGAATAAATATATGTTTAAAGTGGAGGGGGTTTTAAAAAGCTGGTAAATAAAGGATCCTATTGATAATTATTAAAGCAGAGGTTATAACTGCAGCAGCCTCTCACTCAACGCTGACTCATGGGTAATGTTCAGGACAGTGCAGTGGACTGTTATCAGAGGTGTTCATGTCATCTATAGAGCCATAGGGGGCGCTGTAGCTGAGGGGAAACAAAGAACTGGACAAACACACAATCAGTAAAAAAGACTAACCAGGGTTCATCAGTTTCTTTATTGGATAAATTCTGTAAAATCTCTTTGAGTTTTGATCTTTCTGCAACTTATTTTGTCATTTCACAAAAACCTTCTGGACTGGATATTAATCTGTTTTTTACTGACATTCTGCCCACCTTTGTTCTCTTTCTCTGTTCTCTTTTTTCTCTTTTGCAAGAAGCTGCTTTGGTGAAAAATTGGGGCCTTTGAGACTTACTGGCTTAGATGTTTGTTCTTGGGTTTGAAAGAAAACCTCAATCATTTTATATTTGATTAAAAGTCTTGTTCTTACTCTGTCTCCTTCACCAAAACATCAACCTCCGTGAGTCTGGACCAGGTCTAAGACTGGACTAACTCTGTCTCCTTCACCAAAACATCAACCTCCGTGAGTCTGGACCTGGTCTAAGACTGGACTAACTCTGTCTCCTTCACCAAACACTGACCTCCACGAGTCTGGACCTGGTCTAAGACTGGACTAACTCTGTCTCCTTCAAACACTGACCTCCATGAGTCTGGACCTGGTCTAAGACTGGACTAACTCTGTCTCCTTCACCAAACACTGACCTCCGTGAGTCTGGACCTGGTCTAAGACTGAACTAACTCTGTCTCCTTCAAACACTGACCTCCATGAGTCTGGACCTGGTCTAAGACTGGACTAACTCTGTCTCCTTCAAACACTGACCTCCATGAGTCTGGACCTGGTCTAAGACTGGACTAACTCTGTCTCCTTCACAAACACTGACCTCCGTGACTCTGGACCAGGTCTAAGACTGGACTAACTCTGTCTCCTTCAAACATTGACCTCCATGAGTCTGGACCAGGTCTAAGACTGGACTAACTCTGTCTCCTTCAAACACTGACCTCCATGAGTCTGGACCAGGTCTAAGACTGGACTAACTCTGTCTCCTTCAAACACTGACCTCCATGAGTCTGGACCTGGTCTAAGACTAGACTAACTCTGTCTCCTTCACCAAAACAGTTCTGGTCTTGACTTGGTCTCGCCCTGATATTGGTCTGGACTCGGCCTCTACAGAATATATAAATGTTTAGTTTCGCAATTATATAATTAATACTTGAACACACAAATGAATATGATTTTATTTTATATAAATGTAAAGGTGTGGAATTGTAATTACCTGGTATTACTTTCTTTGCTTTTTGACTTATGACCTCGCGTTTGTCTGGGTTGTCTGTTCAGTATTTGAACTCTGACCTGCGCTGTGTGTAAAGAGCCCGCTTTGGTCAATGACGTGCCTCAGCATTTGATTTCTAGAAAGAGCCACCGGGGTCCAGTGTGATCTGTCATGCACAAGAGTCCTGTCAACAGCGACCGGAAGTAAGATTTCAGAATAAAAGTGTCTGTGTGGGCTTTTATAGACGGTATTATCATAAATACCACAAAGGAAGGAAAAGTGTTTTACTTTTTCAGCTACTATCAAGCTATATTTTTTATAGAACAAAAGTTGAAAGAATTTAAGATAAAGGTTACAATGAATATTATACATAAAGCAAACTATAAAAACACAACTATAAAGACAAACAACAGTCCA
Source organism: Neodontobutis hainanensis (assembly GCA_024349245.1). Lineage (NCBI taxonomy): Eukaryota > Metazoa > Chordata > Actinopteri > Gobiiformes > Odontobutidae > Neodontobutis > Neodontobutis hainanensis. Next base: position 1,008,030 of record JALDNG010000031.1, read on the forward strand.
TAAAAGAGCTTCTAAAGAATAACTTTTTCCAAATAGGTTCAAAGTAAAATATTACTCATTGCCCTAGTGTAATATTGTAATAAACATTTTGCAGTCATAGTGAATATGACTTGTATATAAACTAAAATTAAAGTTTTGATTTAGAATAGTTTGTAGAATTAGTAGATTAAAACCTGGCTGGCTATTAGGACATTTTTAGATACTGTCAAGAAAACATTGAGTCAAGTCATGCTTCAAGGCCATGATAACATCAGGTCTTTCAAGACCGAGTCAAGACCAAGACCACGTCAGGGTGAGACCAAAACAAGTCCAATAAACTGTATTAGGCACAACAATTAAAACATTTAAACAGTCCAGTTACAGTTTTAGTTCAAGTCCAAACTCTTGGATGTCAGTGTTTGGTGAAGGACACACAGATTTCTAAATTAATATAAAGCACAGGTTGAAAAAATGTAATATTATTTTTATTTTATTTTAGACAAGACCAAGACCTTTACAGTAATAGGCTTTTGGAAATGAAATAACAACCTTAGCCTAAACCCTTCAGTTTTGTATCATTGCTAAAAAACCAAAAGGCTATAAAATTAGGGAAAATAAAAATAAATGTCCCTAAAGATAATAAAAACTGCATGACTCTTTCATAATTTTTAACTACTTAAATGACCATCTTCATTTGTAAAAAAGGATAGTTTTGTGTTAAAACACTGATGCAAGCCATAACGCTTTGTACATTTATTTTGGTGGTGCGGAAGCAGGGTGCCGTGCCGTGCGTAACTTGGACTCAGTGGACGCAGAGGAGGGAGCAGTATCTATTTAAAGAGGGTCATCCAGTCCCTGACAAATATCAGAGGGTTCACGGCGTTGACTAAGCGCCTCTAAATGTTCTTTACCCCGCAGCGTGTGACCGTGAGCCTCTGCGCAGTGTTCACACCGGTTCAGAGTCAGGACTGAGGCCGCTGTGCCACCCAGCCATCCATCCATCCGCCGACTAGAACCAGACCAGACCCGTTCTCCTGATTTTTCCCTGTATTTGCAGCCGAAATGGGTAAAGATTACTACAAAACGCTGGGTATCTCTAAAGGAGCCACAGAAGATGACATTAAAAAGGCGTACAGAAAACAGGCGCTGAAATGGCATCCGGATAAAAACAAGTCTGCATCAGCCGAGGAGAAATTCAAAGAAATCGCCGAGGCATATGAGGTCCTTAGTGATCCAAAGAAAAGGGAGATTTATGACCAGTACGGAGAAGAAGGTATGTACGCATTTGAAGGAACTGGATGGGGTTTTGTGTTTTTACGCATTGTGTAAGAGAACGTTTGTATCTGAAGCTCACAGCTGGATTAAACTCACATAATCACATAATAATCAACTATAAAACAGATTGACAGCACACATGCCTCTACATATGTGCATGTTTTATCAGTCAGTTACAGTACACTGATTAAAAAAACAGTAAAAACTATTAAAAAATATATATAATATGACTGTAGTAAATGCACTGCATTAATTTCAAAATCAAAACAGCTTACTTGATTTTAAAAGATAGACTAGATGACATGGAAAACATATAATATAAAATAAAATACACCATTATTGTAATGGCTCTATAATAGACAAAATGACACTGAAGTGATAAGTAAAAATATATTGTAACTTAGCAGTATGTTTTGTTGCGGCGTAAAATAGTTATTCAATCTTCTAATTTAAAATAAGTTGATTGTTAGGTCCTGCCACAGACTGATTGGTTGTAGAGTCTTATTTCAGTCGAGACAATGCAGCTCACTGTTGTTAAAAACCCAATGGAGGGGGTGGTCCATGTTGTTCAGTATAACATCCGTCCTGTTGTGTGTCTGTTGCTCCACTGCCTCAATCACACCCTGGGTATATACCATATAAGGCTGCACGATATTGGGAAAATATGCGATATGCGATATCGTTGTTGAATATTGCAATAACAATATTTCTTGCAATATCACATTTTACTCGCTCGTCTTTTCCTCCCGCCATTAGTTTTAATTTTCCAACATCTGCTCTGGGCGCTCTTGCCGCTCTGAGCCAGTAGGTACCTCTTACTGAGGAGGCGGGGTATAAAGATAGTAAGGTCCCATCTGATTGGTCAGTTTTGGATAAACGGCATATGCATGCAACGCAAGAATGCTTGGCACATTTTTTATTAAAAAAAATAGTTTTATTTATTGCACCTCTCCGCGATACAGATATCGCATATACTATTATCACGATGCCGATATTTTTATCGTGCAGCTCTAATACCATATTGTTTTTACACTTACACTGCTATTACAATTAACCTGACATTGTGCAAAAACAAATCTATTTAAGAACAGATAATAGGATTTATTAGAAGGTTATGCAGTAAAACACAGCGAGAAGGATGTTGATAAGGAAGATTTTGTTGTTGCAAAGGCTACAGTATGATGCCAATGTTATTACTCTTACCTAGTACAGTATACTATTTAGTTTGAAACATTTTGAAACTTGGTAATAACACAGTTGTAGAAATAAACTGTCTTGAGAATATGCCAAAGATGTAAGTGTAAGACTGGGAAAAGATTAGGGTTAGACTCAGAAAGTGCTGTCCTGGGACCTGTTATCTCATCTTGTGCCACTAGAGGGTGTTTGCCGCTGCCACAAACTGGAATGAAATCATTTAGAAAAGGAGTACATTTACAACATAAAAGATAAATATAGGGTCTTTTATCTAAAAACAGACCATGTAAAGCCATTAGTCACAGGTTTACATTGCTGTTTATAACACCACACACTGCTGTATTTATTTGACTGAAAAGCGTATTCCCTGTCATGGTTCAAATTTAGTTAAGGTTAGTGTCTGTTTTTAGAAATATCCAAATGTCAGCAGTGACTCAGGCTCTTTATTGCCATGCTGCTGAATCATTCCAGTTTAAAAATGACAGATCATTCCTATCTGTGTTTCTCAGATAAACCTACAATGGCAATCCCAAGACAGAAACGAAACACAATATTTGCATAGTATAAATACAAACAGCTTCATATGTAATCAATAAACCATAAGGCCAGTGTTCACACAGCCACATTGAATCGACCGAAGAGCATTTCCCAGCAACTGGTCACCTTCACATTCTTGGTGAATAAAACAGAGCGACTATCTGAGCTTAGATAATGCCTATTATTTACTCAAGACAAAAACTGTCACATTTTATGATTTGAAAGTTGGGCTATTATTTTACTAATAATGTTAGGGCTGTTTCCTCTCACTACTCCCCCTGCTGTCCATTTGAGTTACCTTCACCCGCCTGCAGCTGGTCCAAAATTCTTCTGCGAGGCTCTCCTGCGAGGCTCTCCTGTGAGCTCTTGACCCGCACAGAAGAGAGCATATTACCCCATCCTAAAATCTCATTGGCTTCTCATTAAATATAAAATCAACTTTAAAATTCTTGTACTGACATATAAAGCATGACGTCGGCAGAGCTTCAAAACCCACAGAGACAGATCTTTTCAGGCTGTTGCCCCAAAACAAACTCCCTCTTCTCATACGCTCGCTGGACTTGGTAGATACTTTTAAAAAACAACTTAAGAAATCAAAAAAAAAATAAAAAGCCTACTTTCTACTCTCTCTACTGTCCTTTTGAGATACTTTTAAATGCCAAACAGCACCGTACATTCCCTTTAATCAGCCATATTTTTGAGTCAGTAAAATGGACAATATGTGTGAAATCACAACTCCAAATGTCAGCTGTGACTCAAGCTTCTTATTGCCTTTTAAATGAGCGACAAAAATCTGTCCTTCTGCTGAATCATTGCTGTAAAAATGACAGATGACTCATGTTTCATCAGGGCTCAAAGGAGGCAATGGACCGACCGGTGATGGACCAGGCAACACCTTCACCTACACCTTCCACGGAGACCCCCACGCCACCTTTGCCACCTTCTTTGGGGGCGCCAACCCTTTTGAGATGTTCTTCGGGCGCAAGGCTAACAATGGCCGGGACGACGAGGACATGGATGTGGACGGGAACGACGCTTTCGGCTCCTTCCCCGGCTTCAACATGAATGGATTCCCGCGGGATGGCCACGTAGGTCCGCCGCGGAGGAAACAGGACCCGCCAATCGTTCACGATCTGAGGGTGACGCTGGAGGAGGTCTTCCACGGCTGCACCAAGAGGATGAAGATCTCCCGTAAGAGGCTGAACCCGGACGGACGGACCATGCGCACAGAGGATAAGATTCTCACAATTGAGATCAAACGCGGGTGGAAAGAAGGAACCAAAATCACTTTCCCGAGGGAAGGAGATGAGTCGGCGAACACTATCCCTGCTGATATTGTTTTTGTCATCAAGGACAAGCCACACCCACATTTTAGACGAGAAGGATCCAACATAGTGTATCCTGTTCGTGTAAGCTTACGACAGGTGAGGCTTTATTATTTTTTCTACAATATAATGGATTTCAACAGTTTTATTAATGATGAGGTGTGTAGTTCATGTTTAGTCACAGCAGAACAGCTATAGAGCTCCTAAAGGCAGACTGTATACAGTGACTGATGTCCTATTTTAATTAACTTGTGCAACAGATGGTGATTCCTGCATGCTTGTGAGATCTGTTATTAATGTAAACCTGATTGGATAAAGTGACCTGGTGACAGGCGGTTACAGCAGGTGGTTTATCCAATCACCTCCAGGTTATCATCTAAAGCACACATGTCAAATTCAAGGCCCGAGGGCTTTGCAATGTTTTATTTGGATCCAATACATTTTTAGGTGATATTTTGGGGACGGAGCAGATTAATCAAGTCACTAAACTATTCTAAAGATCTGTTACAGAGAACATTGCCGCTGTAAAAAATAGACAAAATTTCGCTAAACAGAGGCTTAAATGGAGGTCAAAGTGGCACAAAAAATACTTGATCGGATTTAAGTTTGACTTAAACAAGTTGTAAATAGATTTGAACTTGTTTTAGTTGGACTTGAACATATTTTAGTTGGACTTGAACATGTTTTAGTTGGATTTGAACAGGTTTTAGTTGGACTTGAACAGGTTTTAGTTGGACTTGCACAAGTTTTAGTTGGACTTGAACATATTTTAGTTGGACTTGAACATGTTTTAGTTGGATTTGAACAGGTTTTAGTTGGACTTGAACATGTTTTAGTTGGATTTGAACAGGTTTTAGTTGGACTTGAACATGTTTTAGTTGGATTTGAACAGGTTTTAGTTGGACTTGAACATATTTTAGTTGGATTTGAACAGGTTTTAGTTGGACTTGAACATGTTTTAGATGGATTTGAACAGGTTTTAGTTGGACTTGCACAAGTTTTAGTTGGACTTGAACATGTTTTAGTTGGATTTGAACAGGTTTTAGTTGGACTTTAACATATTTTAGTTGAACTTGAACATGTTTTAGCTGGATTTGAACAGGTTTTAGTTTGACTTGAACATGTTTTAGTTGGATTTGAACATGTTTTAGTTGGATTTGAACAGGTTTTAGTTGGACTTGAACAGGTTTTATTTGGACTTGAACATGTTTTAGCTGGATTTGAACAGGTTTTAGTTTGACTTGAACATGTTTTAGTTGGATTTGAACAGGTTTTAGTTGGACTTGAACATGTTTTAGTTGGATTTGAACATGTTTTAGTTGGATTTGAACAGGTTTTAGTTGGACTTGAACAGGTTTTAGTTGGACTTGAACATGTTTTAGCTGGATTTGAACAGGTTTTAGTTGGACTTGAACATGTTTTAGTTGGATTTGAACAGGTTTTAGTTAGATTTTATCTTGTTTGACCAGCACAAACTGATGAAGTTATAGTGATTAAGTGATAAAGACACACATGAGGATAAACCTTAGATTCAAACACTGTAAAATGTAATAAAAGCTTCCTGAGTCTCACACTCTTTAGGCCCTGAAAGGATTCTGATTTAGTTTTGCGGCTAATCTCTATTTTGAGTTTGACACCACTGATATAAAGTATCTGCTTTCTGTGGAAACTTCCAGATGGTTTTATGTAACACTATAAGTACTCAAGTTACCAATCCCAAGTCCCTCAAACAAAATCTCTGTTGGAGCACAAATAATTAGGCTTAAAGCTACAGAGGCACAAGCGACTACAAGTGACTGAATGAGATGTTATCTTTTTCTAACTCAGCCTGCAGGGACATGGTGTTGTGTCTGAACAAACCCAGTGGAAATAAAAAAAACGATGATTTCACTTAAAAAAATTAAAACAAAAACAATTTACTTCATGTACATCCTCAACCTTAAGGAAGATTGATTGTTCAGAAAGAAACAGCGGTGCTGTTTGTCCTTTCTGGGACTTTGTAGAAAAAACTGTCTACAGTACATTATGTGGCAGCGTCAATGTATATCACAAGCACAGATCACTTTTAATTACACAGATAATACCATTTCTGATCAAATCCATCTAAAACCTGAGAAAATCCAACTAAAACTTGTTCAAATCCAACATTCATTTTATATACTATGTTTTACACCTTTAACTGAGCCTGTCTTTTATTAATAGACACTGATGGCTTGTTCAGTCAGAGCCAACGCCTACGCAGCACTAACTTTAATCCTCGGATGCTCTTAATATGACTCTACAATCAATAACCGTAGGTCATATTCCTAAAAAAAGTCTGGAAATTACAGGTGTAGTCGGCTGGGTGTGATTTATTCTAGACAATCAGGGCTGCGAGAAACAGGAGCCGAGTGACAGTAAGCGCACAGAGGCCACCCACACACACAGAAACTGCAAGATGTACTTCAACGGTTCCTCCTACTCTCCTCGACGCCCAGAGATGGATTATTTTCATTGCTGAATGTAAGAAAAGTCATATATCAGTCTTTCTCCAGGAGAGTTACAGAAATTGTTCAAAAATATTCAAACTATGAGACAAAAACAAACACTTGAAGAATTGTACAACTGAGACTAATCCTGACATAACAACTCACCAAAGACATTTGAATCTAGTCTAAAGGGATCTTAAAAAAACGTGTTGTACAGTCTCAAGTCAATATGTATTTCTCTTAAAAGAGTGACTCAACGAGATGACGTAAAGGTTGGCGTTGAGACAAAATCTATTAGTCTGTATCTTTTACAACATATAAAAAGCCCAAAGGAAATGTCACATCTTTAACGTCATACTTTTCAAATGTCAGCTTAAAGTTGAATGTTATTTCAGGCAAGCTATTACTTCTTGCAGCGGTTACACAAGTGTATCTGTCCAGTTAAGGCATGGGACAATATGATAAGCCTGGTGTCTGGGTATTGTGGTCATAACTTTAAGAGTAATTTGATAGGGTCATGTGGAAATGTGTTGCTTTTGTGTAACTGATAGGACTGTGACAAATCCCACCGTTTGAGACGAGATAGGGTTACAGTGGTGTCTGGTTAAAGCTGTGGTTGTTCTGTGTCTTTGCACAGAGCTGCTGTTGGCCTCAGTGAACGCTATTGTTTTCTTACAATCTTTACATAGTGTGTCTTGTCTGTCACTCTTTTGTTGTTTCTTATTTCGGAAAACCAAAATGTTGCCAGTCCACAGAAGATATAAAACTGTCGAGGGCATCTTGAGACTAATTTCATCTTCACACTCCATCAGCTGATATCACCAGACAGCTTTTCCCATCCTGGAAGAGAAACCCTTGTCACGTTTTGTTTTCACAACCCCAGTAACTGGTCTAGTCATTTGGACACATAAGGATGTAAAAGAAAGAATTTTGACTTAGACACTTAATGAAGGGGAAGTTGTTGTGTAAATGTGACAGGGTTTTCAGGTCTAATCTCGACAGCTCACATCAAAATAAGGGTTTCAACAGTATGTGACTTTGAAACCGGTTATAATCCCATATCAAGTCAAGAACCAGGCATCGATAACCCGACAAGCCAGATTGTCTGCTTTACAGGATGCCGTGTAATAGTGTACTTTTCTTTCCTGAAAGTCTGCACCAAGGTCAGCTCTAAGAACTCACAAATTGTTACACACACAGTATTTGTTTAGTTCAGTAACTTGTGGTTTCTCTCGACAGTTTTTAAAAGTGAACTATCAGACTTTCCCTGACGCTGTATTCACTGTCGTCATGCCGGTGTGCTTCCTGTAGATGTTTTTTACTGCTGAATGTGTCCCTGCAGAGGCTCATTTTACAGTTAAACTGGAGAAAAACAATAATCAGGCACTCATTAGGAAACGGTTGGCTTCACAGGAGGCACCTGCCGTAGCGTAACAAGTAAAACAGAGTCATAGAAAATATAAAACAATGTAATCCCTGTGTTTTATTTGTTTTTAAACCACATTTATCCATTTCCATGACTTCTCTCATCGTGAATTTAATTGGTTGTGAATTCATGCATTTGGTCTGAAAGTCTGAACTATCAGGAAACACTTTTTCACAAACGAACTAGACCTTGGTTCAGTTTGGTCCAGACCGAAAGAGAAGCTGTTGAATCCACGCTACGGTCCTGGAGCTTTTGCCCCTGAAGATTTGGTTTGACCCAAACGGGAAAGTCTGAAGTCCAGACCAAACAGTGCAACTGTGACAGGCCTAATACAGTTGCTACATCTTCTGTCAGGGCTGCCACATCATCGGTCACAACACGGTTAGGTCACGAGTCATTCAAGATGGATATTTGTGAGTTTATAAAATACACAGTGTTTATAAATCACAAAAAAATGTAAATCAAGAAAAACATGCTTTAACAAAAGACTGAGGTAGGCCTATAAAAGAAGTCAACAATACAACTATACAATGTGGCCATCCTCCTTTTATCCAGGCCTCAGCCACATCTCTCCAACTAAATCATCAATCAGAAGAAACAGAAAAAGGATTAACCAAATATCTATCATAATATCAATACTTAAAAAAATGTGTGAATTCTTATGTGCACTGCAGATTTTAAAACTATTCCATCATGATATGCTTTGATTCACATTTGTTCACATTGTTAGCAGTTAGTAATTTCTCTGTCTTCTTCTCTGACGTCCATTTCCCTGTTTTCCCAGTCGCTGTGCGGATGCTCCGTAACCGTGTCAACGATAGACGGTCAGACCTGCAACATGAAAATCACAGACGTCATCAAACCCGGCATGAGAAAGACTGTCGCCGGGCAGGGTCTCCCTTTCCCCAAAAACCCGGAGCAGAGAGGAGACCTTGTGGTGGAGTTTGATGTGAACTTTCCCGAAACGTTGCCTAGTAACGCCAAGGATGTCCTGAAAAGACACTTACCTACTTAAGGCCGAGGACGAGGATTGTGCAGAGGGCTGTGAGAGCTTTCACACTCAGTCTCACACTCACAGGAACAGTTCTGACAGATCACAGATGGACCCCCGTCGGACCAATGTGCAGTTTCTATTTTGGAGCTTTTTGGTGTTTGTTTTTTTTTATAAATGCCACGCATGCTGCCAAGTGGATTACAGTTCAAGTAGAAGACTGTTAGTTGTTTAAAAGAGTACACATTTACATTTGTACACACATTTCTTTGTTGAAATGACTCTAAAGTTGCCAAAAATTATGATTGCCAGTAATACAGTTTATGGTGCCAAACTACAGGTACAGCCAGCGTTTATTCAGACAGACTTCTTTGTGAGGCGTGGAACTAAACGTTAAGAACATAGATACATTTAAATTGATAGAAGTGAAATGTATAAAGAGGCATCTGAGATTGATTAACACCTGTCACCTCACCTTAAAACTTTATACAAAAAGCTAATGTTATAGATAAATGTAGCTAAGCTAAGTTTTCACGTTTTTATAAGCCTCCATTCGGTTTTTCCGTTATATTTCCTCTTTTGGAGCCAGCGCTCATACAAGGAGCATTAAAAGCTGTCACACAAATTTAAAAAAGATAAACTTGAATGTCATAGGCATAAATATTCCTAAGTGAACTGATTTCAAGCACTTTTCGTTTTCATTATAAAGAGCTATTTCATTAACTGTGCTTTACAATAAAACAATGTATTTATTAGAATTTGCTTGTGTCAAATTAGAGTCTGCATATTTGCATTATGAGATGATGAACCGTTTCTGAGATATTTTCATAGTCACATGTGAACATCTTGTTGTTGTTATACTATTTCCTATGTGCAATTATACAAAGATGAATAAATAAATGGACTGAAGGTAAAGCTTAGTTCCCTGAGGATAAGTGTGTAATAATTATAGACAGTGTTTTCAGCTGTTGCCCATCAGCTCTCAGCACACTGTCCTTCTGTTTTCCACCAGGGGACGCCACATCACTCAACACCGGGGGCCCACAGCAGGGAGGGGGAGGGACTAAGGGCCGAGCTTCAGTTAAAGTGAAGAGCCACTGCAGAGTCGAGTCAGTCCTTGAAAAAAAATAATATTTAGCTTTATATTCATACAACTGGTGTTTATTTTATAACAGCAGCAGTATTTGGATTGATTATTTGTAATTTTGTGAACAAAACTATATTTTTGGACTTTATAAGGACAACACAAGAAACTGTTGACGTTTTACGCTAGTTTTTCTTGGTCTAGTACGGAGTTGAGACCAGGGTCGGTCCTTGCTTTGATCCTGGATTATTTTCTATTTCTTTGTTTTATCTAAATCTTGGTTTAGTCCCAAATTTAGTCTTTGATTAGTCCTTTTTTTGTCCTGGTCAGTTCTTTATTTAGAGCTTGGTTATGTTGATTTATGGGTTCTTTTTGTATCGGTCTTTGCTTTACTCTTGCTTAGATCTCAGATATAGTCCTTGTTTGTTCTTAGTTTAATGCTGCATTTACTTACTTTTGTTTATAAGACCCAGTTCAGTCTTTAGTGCTAAGTGTAGGAATGGTCTTAAGGTATTTGTTTGTGGCTAAATTGTGTCCTTTTTATCATAGATTGATTACAGTCACTACGATGAAAGTCAGTGCCAGTTCAAATGAAAACATTAACTGCAATGGGTCCAATTTGGTGTTGAAGACTATATTAAACATTGGTGATTTGTATTAAACAGCCCAATGAGAGTGTTTGTGTCTTATTAAGTCTATGTTTAGATAATTGTAAATTTGTGGTGAGGTTATGTTTTTTTCTTCTGAGATCTGAGGCGTAGCACCGGCCAGTGCAGATGCCGTAGGGCCCAGAAGGTCAAGGGGCCCTGAGGGCATTTTGGTTCCTGAAAGTCTGCCCCAAGGTCTGACCCAAACGTGAAAGTCCGAAAGTTTAGACCAAACAGTGCAGGTGTGAAAGTGACCTGAGAGAGTCTCTGAATATGCTTCTATGACAATATCACTGTGTTTGGTGCCACTAGAGTTAATTCTGGGCTTTAATAGTCACAGTGGATGAGGGTGTGCAGACCTTTCCCTCTCATATTTCTTATAGAGTGAAACCGGGAATATCTATGTAATGCACACAAAGAATATAATTTAAATGTAGTTTTCTTAAATTTGTGAGAGTTACGGGATATCTTACTGAATCACCAACACCTCTGCAAATGATCAGTAATAACCTTTACTTCTGGGCATTACAAATCCAATTATTTTTCACTCAGTATTGTTCAAGTATAAAACAAATGTAAGAAGTAGTGTCCTCAATATCTTTAAGGCCCTTTTTGAAATCCTGCACTGGGGCCCTCATCACTAGGCTACCATACATTATTAATGTATTTTAGTTGTTTTTATTGTTCTGCTGTAAGGTGTCCTTGAATTATCCTCTGTCTTAGATGATAGCTTCCCCCGCAACTTGCTATTCTGAAACTATATTTTTTCCACATTCTGTTGAGAAATCCGTGTGTCAGTCTGCGTTTAATCTCACTTAAATGTATCTGTAACAGCTTCTTAATGCAGCCTACCCAAGGTTTTATTGTTCCTGTCGGCTGTAAAAGGCCTGGATATGAATATAATACTCTCTTGCTGTTGTGCCTTTGGCGGAGCACAGGTGCAGCAGAGACTGAACTGAAACTGCCCTCCTTTCCCTCTCTCCTTCCCCTGGGCTCAATACTCCCGGGTATGGCCCCACTGCGCCTGCGCCCTGCCGCACGCTGAAGGGAAAAAACAGAGCGGCTATTGTTAGCTGCACCAGCAGGTTGTGTCAGAGTTTATCCCAGAGAGGCCTGCCGTTCTTCTGCGTCCTACCTGTTGAATATTCACCCACTTTTATTTGGAAATTGTGACGAAGAACAAAGTCTGAACACCTCAGCGGCGGGCGGACAGGTAAAGGAAGCGAAGGTGTGCGCAGAAGAAGAGAAGGAAGTTTCAGCGAGGAAATAATAAGGAAGTAAACACGGGAATCAACAGGTTAAAGGCTAATTCAATGTTATAGCAGCGGGAGGAGAGTTTTTATTTCACTCAACGTCGAAGTCAAGAAGACAAAAAAATGCCCCTGGGACCATGGAGGAAGAAGAAACAGTCGACGAAGGAGCATTTGGTGGACAATGAGGAGGTGAGCGGCGGTGGCGGGGGACACGCAGGTGCAGGGAACCCGGGGAAAGCCGCCGTGAACGGGGCAGGACTACCGCCTCCTCCCGCCAACCTGCGGCCCAAACTGGTCTTCCACACGCAGCTGGCCCACGGAAGCCCCACGGGAAGGATAGAGGGCTTCAGCAACGTCAAGGAGCTGTACGGGAAAATAGCAGAGGCGTTTAACATCAGCGCTCCAGAGGTAAGGTCTCACCGAGGAGTGCCAGGGGCGGTACTAAAGATGTCCTGGAAGTGAAGATAGGGGGGCCTTCAGACATTAGCACTGGCTACTTTTAAATATATACTCAAAAATATTAAAGAGAAACAAAATGAGGACAAAACAATGTTAATACTGAAGTTATGAGCTTGAGAAAGTATTTAAATGTACTTAATTATTTTGTTTTTAGTCTTGGTTTAGTTGTCTTTTTGTCTTAGATCAGACATATTTGTTAAACAAATAATCCTGTCAAGGTGATTAATCAGCTGGCTCCACATTAATGGGTGTCCGCTTGCTCGGGGCAGTCTTTAGTTTTTCCTAAACTAGATTATCTAAATTAAACAAATATTTAATTTTCAAGTGTCTGTCCAGAGAGGGATGTAGGCCTTAAGACTATGGTCACATTGGGGATTTAAGACAAAAATATATAAATGCTGCATTGCGCTGTCTGTGTTGTTTTTTTGCTTTCTCTTTTTTCCCTCTGTTGTTGTGGCCTGCTCTGTTAATGCGTGACTGAAGAGCGAAACCTTTGCTAAACTTGCGCTGAAATTAAACTTCAGTCTGTGTTCAGCAGAGAACAGAGCCGTAGACACTTGTTTGTTGAATAAAAGTTAGCAAAGCAGCTTTGTTTGCTTTGAGGCTGTGTTGATTCGGAAGCAGTGCTGTGTGACATACTCTGAACGTGAGCATCATGCAGCAGGGCTGGAACAGGGAATGTGGGGGGCCCAGGGGCAAAAACTACATTTAGGCACCCTTTTGGGAGGGGAGTCTGGAGGGTCCAACCACAGGGAATATTTTTTTAAATAATTTTCTGAGCTAAACATTTATTTAAGCTTTCTCGGGAACAAATGAGGCTAAAGCAGAATGACTATTACTAAAGTTTTGTTTTTTTAAGAATTGCAAATCAACATTTTTGGACGAGTAGATGTGGTTGACTTTTTGCTCGGTGGCCAAGTGCTTAAAAATGCTTAATTTGTGTCATTTTCATGTTCAAAGTGCATTTAAAATGTTTGTTTTACCACAACAACTAATGTAAAGTGATTCAAGTGGGTTTTAATGACATTTCCAAACTGTAAGCATTATATTATAATTATTATGGTAATATCGTTAATTGTGGCCACAATAATTGGACACAAAATTTGAATATTGTCCCTTGCCTAGATGGCACAATATTTTAAAAATATCACAAAAAAGTTTAAAAAGGGCATTTTTTTACAGCCCAAGCACAAATTGACCTCAGCACCAATCATCTAATTTGGTGATTGACATGTGTTATGTTCCGCCCCCTTGCATTACCAACTATTGGGGTTAATTTTATTCATCCACAAGATTTGAATTTGGACGAAACACAAAGATGTACAGAAGAACAGTAGGTTTTGAGAGCGTGTGGAGAGGAAAGCAACAGAAAAAGCAGAATATTAATTGATTGACAAGTGGTCAAAAACTTGGTGTTTAATTGTTCCGGCTTAAAACTGGAGATTATCCTACAAAAAACTCATAGATTCTTTTTACTAAATCTGATCCAGACTACAAGTGCCACAGGACTCTCACTTTGACAGTAGCTAGAGGCACTTTATGGTAAAAGAAGGATATTAAAGCACAAACAAAGTAGGCCATGGGTGCACCTGGACAGGATATAGAATGAACATAGCCTAAAGATTTGGGATTGAGTTGATAATAAGATACCACAGCTTATATTACAGATGGTAAAATAACACATAGCATAAACAAAACGGGGATAAAAGGCAACAAAAGACCAGTGGAAATGAACATGACATTAAAAAGTAGAAAAATGGAATCAAACAATATTTAAAAACGTTTCAAGTGAACGAAATGGCACTAAGATGAAACCAAATTATTAACTTGTACATTTTTTTTACTTTGTCCCGATTAATACTGAATCCTATTCTAGCACCAGTTAATCACAGTAACTCGCAACAAATTCAATATGTAGACCCCAAATTAACTGGTTTTAATTCACAAAGAGACAGCCCTACAAGCCGACTCCATCTAAAAGTGTAAAAAACTCTCCATAAACATTTTATGTCAGGAAAGTTGTATCAAAATTTAGGGACGGGGACCAAATCAGCATTATATATGATTGCTTTTATTTGCCAGGTGCTTCTTGATGTCATTTCTCGCTGAATTATGACGGCACCACATTGTCAAGGAGTTATTAAACTTTTTATAACCCTTTTATCAGTGGAACCTAATCCTTACTAAACAGACCTGTGCCCTACTGCTCTAGTCAAAAACAAGGCCTTAATTCACATCAACTTTCAAATGTAGACTCTAATAACCTACCACTTGACAGAAATAGGCTTGATTTTTGACAGAGGCCTCAACAATCACTGTTTCATAGACTTTACCGGTCAATCAGTCTCGCACAACAAGAGTAAAACAGGGCAATGACTCACGCACACAAAGCAATGCAAATAAAACCTAGCTCCGATTCATGGTTCTGGTCTTTTTGCTCTGTCATCCCTTTCTTATACCTTTTGTCTCAGCTGACTAGGCTTTTACACTCTTGTTGTTCCCAAAAACAACCTTTACTCTAATCCTGAACCTATATCATATGACAAACTGAAATCTTTTGTTGCATTACTTTAACTCTTGTCCTTACAAATAATTTTCCAGATTGTAGTAAAGAATGTAAGCATTTCTTCTTCCTCTTCCTCCTGCAGCAAAAGTCTGGGTAAACAGTTTGATAAGTGGCTTTTCTCAGTGATTAAGCCACTAAAGACTAAAAGTCAGTTCTGATTGTGTTCTGTTGAAGCCAGTGGGTGTTTACAGAGACACGCCCAGAGCTCTTTATCTTGACTCTGAACACCTCCAGCAGTGCACTCATGAAACTGACCTGCTCGAGCTCCTGGACTTTCCTTTGAGACCATTTTCATTCTTTCACATTTGCCTGGGAAATGAACATAAACGAGCAGTCTCACTCTGAGCCCAAGACATTTAAAGTCTTTTGAAATAAGGCCGGTGTCGGTAGCATGTTTGGCTTTTGTCTGCGAGAATACGACTCGATCGGCCGGCAGAGCAACTTGAACTTGCGTCTTCACCTCTTGAACCAGAGCTGTGAAGAAATACACAACAATGGGATACAGTTGATAATAAAGCACAGGAGCCAAATCTGTGCTTTTGCTAATTAATACATTTTATCTCTTGCAGATAATTGTCGGTATTAGAAAAGAAACCACTGTCTAAAGATATGCATGTGTCTGAATTAGTGACTCTAAAAGTGGAAATTGTATTGGGTGTACCAAAGCTAACATAATAGAAAATTTAGCATCAGTGTACATGCACAATATAATGTAACAAAATAGAAATAATAATGTATTGTAGGTTTATGTCAGTAAAATCTATTTATGTAGCACCTTTCTCAGTTGTCATCCTCCCTTTTATTATAATAATAATAATAATTAATGATGGAATAGCTTTATATTCATTCACTCCACAGTCTCACACTGGTGGAGGAGACATGGCAGGCATTTTGGGCCTACGGACTCTCCCACCTCCAAATATTCTCACTCACTGGAGGAACACAAGGTGGGTTAAGTGTCACAAGCAGGAATTCGAACTGCCAACCTTCCGGTTATAGGACGACCGCTCTATAGAAAAGAATACATCGTAGACTACAGATTATGTATTGTATGGTTTTATGTTCTTTTTATTATCCATCCATCTATTGCCTATCGGAGTACTCTTTATTAACTTCAAAATAGGCTCCAGATACATATGCCACATGATTTTTACTCTCCTCGAACAAGGCGATCTACGTTAGATCGTTTTTGCCACTCCTCTTTTTTTGATAATGGCCATCTTACTATTAACGTACACCCAGTTTTCTAAAACGTGAAACTCAGATGTGTCTTGGTCTGTGTAAAACAACCCTGAGTTCAGATTTAAACGGAAGCATGTGCTATAGTTTGCTTTGAACCCAGGTTATGTCTTAAAAAGCCCTCCTTTTTAAACCAACATTTCTCATAACTTAAATAAGATACCAAGCTTTAATTTTGCACACTTTTTGTTTAAAGCAGATCCAACATTGTTGAGCGGGAGGCCCTTTGTCGACATCTTTTTTTTGTTTAAGAAACACCTGCCATATTATGCCTTTTAATACGAGGCAGATGCCATTAGAGATTATACAATCTTTTTCATTATTGTTGTTGTAATCATAAGGTCAGTATTTCGCCATAATGTGCCGCTCTACTTTTCTTTACCCACATTAAAAACATAACCACTGTCTGAGTTTGCCAAAATTATTGCTTCATTTTTTTTGTAGCAACCTTTTTTGTTACGCGTTGCCTTCAGTAATATCAGGACACCAGCCAAAATGCCTCCAGGTCTTTGTTCCAGCTTGTCTATCATTAACACATTTCATGATTTCATTTTCATATCTCTGTCTGAACTTGTTTCAGAATCATCTCTGCCTCACACTCTTCTCTTTTTCTAACACAGGCTTTCAAAATAGTTGCAGTTTGACATAATAAAATTAGTCCTGGGATGAATAAGCGGCATTGATAATACTTGTTGTTGTCTCTAAATATTTGTGTTGGAGCAGAAATAATGATTATCTCATGCCACTGCCTCCGGGCTCGACAGACAGGTGCAGTTGTAGGAGGAGGGGAAAATAATAACCTGAGTGTCAACACAATCGCTGCGTTGGCATTTCGTCTGAGGACACATTTAGAAACATGACGCGTGTTTTCAAACAGAGACTAGGGCAGAGGGAAGTGGGCAGAGGACAGAGGGTAGGGGGCAAAGAGAAGGGGGCAGCGGGTAGGGGCAAAGAGAAAGGGACAGAGGGTAGGGGGCAAAGAGAAGGGGACAGAGGGTAGGGGCAAAGAGAAGGGGACAGAGGGTAGGGGCAAAGAGAAGGGGACAGAGGGTAGGGGCAAAGAGAAGGGGACAGAGGGAAGAGGGCAAAGAGAAGGGGACAGAGGGTAGGGGCAAAGAGAAGGGGACAGAGGGTAGGGGCAAAGAGAAGGGGACAGAGGGAAGGGGGCAAAGAGAAGGGGACAGAGGGTAGGGGGCAAAGAGAAGGGGACAGAGGGTAGGGGGCAAAGAGAAGGGGACAGAGGGAAGAGGGCAAAGAGAAGGGGACAGAGGGTAGGGGGCAAAGAGAAGGGGGCTAAGAGAACGAGTGTTATATTGGACAGTGTTTGACACAGGAAGTCTCTTGTATCCGGCTTTGTGGGCACAGCCTTAAATCGAAGCAGATAAGCCGTCCCAAAGGAGCGAGAGGAACAAACTCCCTCAATAAACATCACCAAACAGCAGTCGACTGCACATAAGAAAGGTGAACACACTGACAATTTAAAAAGCTTTTGCTGCCACTGCTCACCGGCAAATAAGGCATTTTTGTACAGAAATGGACATCTACACCTGGATCCTGCCTCTACATCACACCTCACAGACAATTTGGATGAATAATTATTCACTGGTTTGCTGTCAGCTGGCTCCTGGTATCCCTGGTCCACTTACAAACAAAAGCACATCTTCAGTATTCTGCTTTTGAAACCTCGGCACCACATCTCCGCTGTGCAGCTTCTACCTGGGCTTTACTTTCCCCCGGACATCACTTTTCAGCCCTGCCCAGACAGCCACAACAGGATGTCGTTCCCATGACTCTGGTCAGAAGCTGTTCACGGCGTGTTAGCCAGCCTAGCAAGGTTGGCTAATTCCACGACCAAGAATAACTCCTCCACTGTCTACTTTACACCTGCTCACTCAGGAGCAAGGAGCCTGTAATACAGGATCTCCTTTTAAACAGATCTAAGCTTAAGCTTAACGTCTTGTGACAGAAACCTGGCAACAGTCTAACAACTTCACTTCTTAGGATTTGATCTTACATTACAACAATAAGCATCATACCCTTCTGAACACCCATGCTTCACTGAAAACTAGATCAGAACTTATAAAAAAATCCAAACCTTTCACCTGTCAGCTTGACCCACTCCCTACAGCCCTTATCAAAACCCTCCTCATCAACAATATTATTCACTCTTCGCTAACCACTGGTACTGTTCCCTCATCACTCAAGACTACCACTGTTACTCCCATTTTTAAAAAAAACATGGCTTAAATCCCAACAATCTAAATACACTTTGACTTATTTCAAACTGCCCCTTATTTCCAAAATTCTTGAAAAGACAGTCTTCTCTCAACTCCAGACATATCTCATTAATAACAATCTTTATGAAAAGTTCCAATCATGTTTTCATCACCTCCACAGCACTTGAACAGCACTCATTAAAATCACCAATGACCTCCTTATGGCATCTGACTTCCGTTCACTGTCCGTTTTCATCTTCCTTGATCTAACTACAGCTTTGGACACCATCTCCCACAGCACACGCCTCCACAGACTTGAATTGGTCATTTGAACAATCTTCAATTGGTATCACCCACATATACCCCTCTCATGGTTCACTTCTCACTGACCTCACACAGTTTATTCAAGTTAAAACACACAAATCCAACACATTCCCTCTCTCTGCGTTCCCCAGGGCTCTGTCCTGGTGCCCCTCCTCTTTATCATCTACATATTCCCTCTTGGCCACATCTTCTATAAGCACAAAATGTATTTATCACTGCTACGCGGATGACACCCAGCTCGACATCCCACCTACCTCCCTCACCCAGTGCCTACAGGAAATTTATTAATGGTTCTCCTCTTCCTTCCTCAAACTCAACAGTTCTAAAACAGAAGTTCTCCTTGTAGCCAACCTTTTTTAAAAACAATTTAACAACTTCAACATTAACATCTAAACCTCCACTGTCCACCCTTCCCTTCCGGTCAAGAGTCTGGTGTCATCCTCAACAGGAAACTGTCCTTTCAGTCTCGCATTAATAATGTCACTCGGTCTTTTTAAATTTTGAACAACTCTGGGTTTAACCTATATTGGAAACAAGAAAACGACATGGTCAATACAATTATTTAGTTAAGGATCTCAAGGCGTATTTTAATAAATTTCAGGCTTACTTTAGTCTCAGCTCTTAGCTATTATTATTTGTATTATTATTATTATTATTATTATTATTATTGTTATAGTAGTCATATTATACAGTAAATCCCTTCGCCACTGGGTTTGACCCCGTTTCAAGGACTAATGTGTCCCGCAGCGTCTTTAATGGATCATAATTGGACTTTAAATGCAGCACAGACTGAACCCATATATAGTTATTTGACTCATAGGCCACTTGAGTTCATGATAAGTTACAGAATCATGCCATTTTCTTTCATGTATCTGATGTCTCTAATGTGTGACGCTTTAGCCTGGAGAGTCTAGAGTAGCGTCTAATTAGACTCTTGCTCTAATGTTACAGTAAAAGCTCAGCGAGACAACAATAGTCACACTTTCCAAAGACGTTGAGGCTTTATATTTCACAGATAAGTGTTGTATAGTGTCATTTATGTTGAAAAAGGTCAAAGTCTGTTTTTTTTCACTGTTGGAGTTAAAAGGTGTGGCTCGGTGTCCACCTGTCACAGAAAGCACACAGACATTTGCCTTCACTTTGAATATCTCCTACTGCAGAGCTTTATCCTGTTTGTGTGTTGTCGGTAGGACTTCTCCCACTGTGCCTCCAGACATTTCTTAATCAGAGGATTAGGTTGTACAATCTCATTTGAGGGAGACTGACTCCAGCTTTGCATCAGCTCCACTGCCTCATAGAGCAACACAATGCTGTAACAAAGTGAGGAATATGAGCTTGAGTATATTATTTTATTACATGTTGTGAGAAATGTAGTGTCCTTATGGAAAAATCTTTAAAAGTGGGAAACCTGGAAACCATTTATTGTCCTTTATGACACAGTTAGGAATGAAATTTAACCATACTGTGAAGTTCTGTCTTTCTTATAAATTCAAAAGAAGGAATGTATTAAAAAAATGTATACAAATATGACAAATACACATTAATGTACAAAAACAATCTGTGCATCAACTGAATGTCTCCATTTAATAATTTTATTATAATTTCTTTTGGAGTTCATTTTGTTTGTTGTAGTGTGAAGATTGTAACAGATGAATGAAAGTTCCAGCCAATGCTTTTCAGATCTTTAATTGAAAACAGATGTATACAGGAAAATAAAAGCAGGAAGTATGAAAAGAAACGGAAAGATTTATTTTTATTTCTCGGGCTCTGATATAAATACAACGCAGTGAGAGACTACGTTAATTTTACATGCTGCAGTTTGGAAATAAAAATATGGGATTGTCCTGATTTATTTTAAAACAGGTTGATATCCTCAGAGTTATCTTGTTATCTTGACAAAACTGTTACTAGATTCTTGTGAGATTTGTGAGCCTACAAACTCACTAAAACTCATCCTGAACTGCTCAAAGTATTCGTGCCCAAACCCTTACCGGCTCGTTGTGTCTGATGAGGTGTCCGCTGTAGTGACCATTTTACCATTACAAACAAAAACAACATGCTGCTCTGATTGGATTAAACTGCGGCACCAACCAGGTATTCATATGCACTCACAAAAGTAACCACACTTGCTAGACACAGAACCATCTAGAAGGCTTCAACGAGTTTGCAAAGAGTAGGTACTTTGCATGAAAACATGACTGGATGAATCGCCTGCCAATAATGCATTTTTTATTTGACAATCAGAGCAATGCCATGTTTTCTTTATAGTGACAGTCACTTTGTTGCAAAGTTTATATGAAGGCCGGAGTCCTGTGTTGGTTCAACTGGTGGAGCGTATCCTAAAATAAACAAAGGCCCCCAGGTTCAATACATTTATTTATTTTGCTGACGCTTTTACGCAAAGCGAATTACAATAAGCTTCAATTCACAGCCACTGGAGGCAAGGTGGGTTAAATGTGTTGCCCAAAGACACAACGACAGTAGGAACTGTGGGGTGAGCAGGAATCAAACCACCACCCTTCCTCTCTACAATCTAGAATACAAACTTGGGTCTGTTTCTTCCTACTCTCAGCTTCAATAATTGTGAGATGATAATGATAATCTGAGATGCCACTTTATTTTTCAAAATCAGCAATTTCAATTTTTTTTTTTTTGTGTTTCAAAAAAGTTGGTGTAATGAATATAAATCTATCCTAATCTGCCAATATTTTTTCTTTGTTGAATCTAATGCATAAAAACACACAATGTTCTTGTAACGTGATGCGGTGGAGTGTGGTTAGAGATAATTGTGCTTCATTACACAGTCGTCAGGCAAATAAGTGTGAAGTCACCCTGTGCGAGTGCTCTTAAACACACCAACAACACTCCGAGATGCTAATGAGGTTTATAAAGCCACAGATGCCAAACCCAGGTGTGCACTGGTCTTTTGTAGAGCCTTGTGTTTACCTGCAGTGACTCAGTGGAAAGGGGTTTAACTTGAGAAGAGTTTCACAGCAGCTTTTCAACTCGGTTTTCCATTGATCTCTCTGAGGAGTAATGCACAGACCAAAGAACAAACAGGGTTAGAACAGCAGAGGTTCACCTGAGAGACATCCATTGCAAGTGTTATTAATACCGCTTCAACATTAAATTTTAATATTATTCTAACCTCTTGACTGGTTTCAGATGCTTTTATTGGAAGCAGTAAACCACATCAAGGGTACCTTAACATGTTTAAAGCACGGTTCACGGTTACTTTGAATGATCTTTTAAATCATTACTGTATTTATCACATCATGCTATTTCTGCTTTGTTCTTTTAATCAAGTTGTATAAAAAGGTTGTTTGTTGTACATAATACATCACATGAGAAGCAGGACGCAGTATAAAAGGGGACAGTTTGCCTTTTTGCTGTGTCATTGGTTAATGGGTCACAACAAAAGAAAAGAGAAGATACAATCTAGAATACAAACAGGTAAAATGACATATTAAATAAACAAAGGCAAAACTTAAAGCTCCACGCCCTGATATATATTTTGTTTTTTTTTGCTGTCCCTGCCTCAGACTTCACTCTCCCCCAAAAGCAGTCTTGGGACTATTCTACTTTGCTTCTCTTTTATTAAAAAAATAAAACCAGACCAATTTTTCACATTATATCAGTTGGAAGTTTGAAAGCCTCGCATTTGCTTAGTATTAACTTGCTTAAACATTATGTGATTAAATTGACGGTATTTATCAACGTTTTACTTTGCCTCCCTATTCTTTGTAATTTTTTTTTTTATTTTTGAGCTGTTTTTCTGTTAAAAGACATACTCAGTATTGAAAATACATTTTATCTGCAACGTCATATGACAAACCTGTGTCGACCAATGGGAACACTCCTTATTCAAGCATGTGATTGTGCAAACTTTGATTGGTCAAGGTTTACCAGTCTTGGGAAAAGTTTTTAAAATCTCACAAATTATTGCTTTTTACATTACACCATTTGTTTACAGGTACAGTGTGTTTGAATATAAACTACTTAACTCAATAAATAATTGTCTGCCATGTATTTTATTAATGATTCAGTAGCTCACAGCTTTTATGTCAGCAGGAGAAAATTCCTTGAACGTGTGTTTAATCATTAATTTTGTAGCTTCCTCGCTCATTCATTTAGTTAGTAGTACATTTAGTTGTCACGCTAAGGCCCTCACATCCGCAGTTTGGTGAGTGATTACACCGGAGTTAACGCTGATGGATGTAATTTAGTCGTAAAACAGAGCTGACCTAAGCGTTTTCTGTTTACGGCTTAAAGGCCACGACAGAGACATATCAGATTGGATTAAAAAAAGGAAACGAGGATGATTCAGCTGCTTCTAAAGTAAATCCTCATGGGATTTGTCTCATGTTTGTGTTTGAGATTGTCTTTGTCGTGAAGAGGCGGGTTTAAGAGCAGTGTAAATGGAAAGTGGTTTAGTTGCCAAAGAAACAGGTTTGGAGGAGTATTGTCTCCAAACAGAACATATTTTACTGGAGTCTCATTAGAGGCCACTTTTTTATCTTTCTTTACTTACAAAAAAAAAAATCTAAATGGCTGAATATAGACAAGACATTTTTGTACAGCCCAATATCACAACAGGCGCCTCAAAGGGCTTAACAGACCGCACTAGACAACATCCCCTGTCCTTAGTCCCTCCATCAGGGGGAGGAAAAACTCCAAAAAAAATCCTTCCGGGGGAAAAAAGAGAAACCTCAGGGAGAACCACAGAAGGAGGGATCCACTCCCAGGACAGACAGGCCGTACAAGAATGTGTCCAGGACAAATATACAAAATAAACAAAAAAAATCCAGTCAGATTTATAAATGAGGATCTTTTAAGGAGTTTTAATTTAAGTCTGAGGTACTGTAAATGTGATCCAGAGAAAAATACTATTGTTACTTTGATTAAAATACACAGGGCACTGAGCATTAACAAAGAGAAGACAAACATAAAGAACAATATATAGAAACTAATTTTTAGAGCAAAAACACATTATATAGGGTCACATTGCCATTGGATATCCTGTTTATCTGTTATTGTGCTATGTTGTAAAACGTTTAGAAGAGCAAGCTAGTTTCACTTAGAATGTGTTCAACGGTTTTTAACTCAAAGTCAGTTTGCTATCGTTAATATTTATTAAACTTGATTACAGAACAAAGTCTGGTATATTAGCATTTAACGCTATGAATGGGTCAGGTTTTACTTTCGCGTATTTTTCTTTCCAACAAAGGCTCAATCCTGTTAAATACAAAGATCATGTGAATGCAGCAGTAGCCTGAGCAGAGGCTGGGGGACACAGTACTTTGATTCTTTGTTGTGCTGTAAACTTGGTTAAAGTGAGAGGTCCTGCTGAGAGGGCTTAATCCAGCTATGAACAGAGTTGGAGTAAGAGCTGCAGGTAAATGTACTGAATACAATCAAAAACTGTTAACCCCTTTAGCTCCGGCAAAACGATATTTACTGGACGGGGCTTTGAGGAAGTCCGTTTGTTTCATAACTTAATAAATCGAAACAGGCTTCTTTTTTATTGACCATTTAAACATAACACAATGGGAGTGAGTGCATTGAAAGAGTGAGTGCGTCATGGAGCTGAAGACAAACAGGAAGCAGTGTCACGGTAACAATCGCTCATAGTCTGTCTAAACTTACTGATAATTATTTACTGTAGACCTCTCCTTTTACAAAAAGCTGCACTTTCCCTTTAAAGCCTCATTATAGGAGCAGACTTTAGCTGCTCTCCTCGCTCCAGCGCTCTTCTGTGGATCTCAGGTTTTGTCCAGAGTGTCCCGGCCGTAGGAGGTGAAATTTCTGCTCCTGTGCGTCAGAGGTGCTGCTGCTCTCGGCTCCCACAGAGTCGGAGGGTGCAGGAGGAGCTGAAAGCAGGCACACAGCAGTTGGCAGCCTTGGAAACAGGGGCGTAGGCGTCCACTGCTGTTCCTCCCACTCGCCGTTTGATCATTCCCTGGTCTGGTGCACGAAGAAGGGTTGTAGAATTGTAGTGTAATTGAACTGGTGATGGTCTTGAGACTGTCCAAAGACCAGTTTTTTAAAGGGATAGTCCAGTAGGGTCTCTATGAGATACTTATTTGTGTTTTTAAATGTTAGTTTGTTTAAGAAAATGGAAATTAAAAGTCATATGGATACGATCTGTGTATTTCATAAGTCAGGTTGAAAACAGCTATAAGAGAATCAGCTTCAAATTATTGCAAAAGGACTGTTATTTCAAGTCAGATAAAGTATTGCACAATAACATTTTATTTATTTTTTTAATGCCACTACACATTTAAAATCAAATTATAACTGGCCCCATTTCCAGCACTTGTCTGTTTCTCCAAACTGGGACAAACTATTGATGTGAATAAAGTATGGAATATAATCACAATTCCAAAAATAGTAAATTTAATGCAAATGTATCATTATCACAATATTATTGCTCGCAATATCTTTAAAATAATGACTATGGGTATCAAAATAACGCTATGTTCTTCTATTTTATAGTCCTGGTTTAGTCCTAATTTAGTCCTGTTTAATCCTGGTTTAGATCTGGTTTAGACCGGTTCAATCTTGGTTTAGATCTGTTTAGACCTGTGTTAGACTTGGTTTAGTCCTGTTTAATCCTGGTTTAGACTGGTTCAATCTTGGTTTAGTCCTGGTTTAGTCCTGTTTAATCCTGGTTTAGACTGGTTCAATCTTGGTTTAGATCTGTTTAGACCTGGGTTAAACCTGGTTTCGTCCTGGTTTAGACCTGGTTTAGACCGGTTCAATCTTGGTTTAGATCTGTTTAGACCTGGGTTAGACTTGGTTTAGTCCTGGTTTAGACCCGGTTTAGTCCTGGTTTAGACCTGGTTTAGACCCAGTTTAGTCCTGGTTTTGTCCTGGTTTAGACCCGGTTTGGTCTTGGTTTAATCCTGGTTTAGACCCGGTTTAGTCCTGGTTTAGTCCTGGTTTAGTCCTGGTTTAGTCCTGGGTTAGACCTGGTTCAGACCTAGTCTAGACCCGGTTCAGACCTGGTTCAGATCTGGTCTAGACCCGGTTTAGTCCTGGTTTAGTCCTGGTTTAGACCGGTTCAATCTTGGTTTAGACCTGTTTAGTCCAGGTTTAGACCGGTTCAATCTTGGTTTAGACCTGTTTAGACCTGGTTTAGACCTGTTTGGTCCTGGTTTAGATCTGGTTTAGACCTGTTTGGTCCTGGTTTAGACCTGGTTTAGACCTGTTTGGTCCTGGTTTAGATCTGGTTTAGACCTGTTAATTGCAGCTCATATTGTTATTGCGATATTTAAAATGTGTATATCTCACACATAACGTGGTGCAGTCCTATCTAAGACAGTCTAGTTTATTCATCCACATCATTTCTGTGATTCTCTAACTCCTGCCTGGTCCTGGTCTTGATCAACTCTGGTCATTGGCTTGTTGTTAAACTTTAAAGAACAACTAATGACGTTAATGCAATATATTTTATACAGTAATAATTGATATGTACCCTGTCTGTTGTGCACCAAAACTAAAGAGGAAAAATTGGAGATTGTCTAAATGTTGCTTTTGTTTTTCTTATAATACAATGCAGCTTTTGTCACTAAAAATAAGTATAGTATATGTAATGACTGATAGACTACAATGATTTTGGGAGTGTTTAAACTATTAATGTTTCTTATAGAAATGCCTCCTGTTATAAAATAAATGTACAGTACAATACAGTGGGTTAAGTTTTTGACTTGGTTTCAATCTGTAAAAGTCTAGTATTGGTCTCGATCATATTCTCTTCCTGTGTTTAACTCCCTCACAGCGGCCTACTCTTCCTTTATATTATCCTTTCCTTTTATTGCCTGGTTACCCACGGCAACAGAAGCCTGCTCTGCCAATGGGCCTGTAACAGTGAAACATAAAAAGGGCCCAAACAAAGACGGCTTTTGGTGCCAGAGCCTTCGGAGCCTGATTGGTGCACAAAGGTCGTCCTCCTGATGAAATGATTTTTCCAGAGCAGCTCCCGGAAGTCAGGCTCTAAATCCTGCCTTGGTATTTGTTAAAGCTCTCCCTCGAAAGCTGGTGGAGGCAGAGAGGATATGTGTTTCGGGCAAAGAGCCATCAAGTCTCCTGTTGTGTATTAAACAGACTGTACCTGAGTTTCTGTTGGGGTAAATAGTTTAAGTAGTATATTGTAAAAGCAGTTATTTTCTTGTACTGTTTATTATACGTAGAAGATTTTAATAGATGAGAATACTCATCCCGGGGTGGGGGCCTGCTCTCTGTGCAACTGTAACTGGTTCCTATTGTAATTGTGTATAATTACACAATGTGGTTTATTTGGTTCAATTACTGTTTATTTACAGCTGACGTCCAGATCCTGAGTGTCTTCTATATAATGTGTATTGGGCTGAGCTCGGCCTGGTTTCTTCTTTGTTTGTCCCAAAAATGTCATAAAAATACAGTGCTCTTCCCTTTTCATATGTCCCACTGGGAAGAGGTCAGTTTATAGTCCACTGTCATCCTTTTATTTCTTTTGTCCATAATTTTATCTCCTTTGACTGTTGATGCACTAATACATGTACTGTTATAACGCTGTGCTGGCATCTGACGGTGCTAAATACTTAGAATATTTTGTTGTCAGAGCAAAGCTAGCACATAACATGATGCATTGTTTTATAGTGATCGGGCTGGAGGTCCGACAGTAGGTGCTACATGCTAATTGACATTTGTTTAATGTCGTCGGAGAATAAACGGGAGCACGCCTCTAAACGCACTCCCGGTGTCTCGTGGGTCCTTCAGCCACCACATACACCAATAAAACACAACGCAGAAGTCCACCGGTCACACGACTGGACTGTCTGCGGCGCAATATTTGTTAGAAGTAGAGAATATCCAAAACTATATGTACATAACTGGCCTGTTTCTGTTCCCTCTATTTGAGCTGTAAAGTGTGCCACTCATAAACTCCTCGTAAAGGTACATTGGAGATCTCTGTCCAGATGAGGGTATTGTATCAGTCTCAGAAACGAAACTAAAGGTTGTTTTGCTGGTTCGGTTCTTGCTGCTCCTGCCTCAGGAGTTCAGCACATGTCCCTTGAGGTCCACATAAACAACACTCTCCTGACACCAGACATGGAAAAAACTGCAAAACTGAGCTGCTGCAATCACATCTAAGCTCCCTGATGAGTGCTGTCTTTAGCATCACTGTCATCTAGCCGCACTCACCTTTTTATTTATAAATCCTGCTCAGATTTCAACCTAAAAATGGCTCCCTAAAGACTTTTCCAGAGGTTTCCCTGTTAGTTATTCTATTGGCTTACAAATGAAACATAAACATTCTTATTCTTGGAGGTGACAAAAGTATTCACATTCAGGACAGATACCTGTGTTAAAAAGTAGGGAGTAAAAAGTTGCCAGATAAATAAATAGTTAAATAGTAAAGTACAGATACCTGAAAAATGTATACAGGAAAGAAGTACAGTAAGACTTTACTTCCCACCTCGGCCCATTCCTTTCACAGGACAGAAGAAGCATTCAAATCATTTTCATTTTCAGTGTCTATTTAGTCAATGTTTTGTCTCTAGTAACAAAGTTAGTATATTTACAGTGAATAAAATAATCCTCATGCGTGCCTCTTTTGTACAGATCCTGTTTTGTACGCTCAACACCCACAAGATCGACATGGACAAGCTGCTGGGCGGTCAGATCGGTCTGGAGGATTTCATCTTCGCCCACATCAGAGGCATCAAGAAGGAAGTAGAAGTGCATAAATCTGAAGACGCTCTGGGCCTCACCATCACAGACAACGGAGCGGGCTTCGCTTTTATAAAGGTGAGCGCAAAACAACGAATAACGATACGGTAGTAGTAGAAACTGGAATAGTACACAGTGGGCTCAACACTTGAAGGTCTCAGCTTTGTCTTGGTCTAAAACAAAGAGGTCATAAGCTTTTAACATTTGACACAGTTGGTTTGTTTGTCCAGATAATAACTGTGATTAGATAAAAAAAAATCTAAATCTAAAAAAAGATGCTTTTTAACACCTCCTTCTTTCCCTGTTCTTGGTCTTGAACTGGTCTCTATCTCTAAGAGTATTGTCTGGGTCTTCTTGACACCCTTTTGTTTGAGAAATTAAAGCTGCACTACCTGATTTTGTTTTTGCTGTTCCTCTCTCAGCCTCACCCCTCTCCCCCAACAGCAGCAGTAACCTTTTCTGCTTCTTTTATTAAAAAAAAAAAAGAGTAAAACAGGACCACTTTTCCACCACAAAAAGTCCTTAATGCTTGTGACATAATTCATTTTTACTATTTGACCGGATTGTCACTTGTGTGGCTTGACTTCTGTGTTGGATTATAGCTCTAGTGGTAGGTTTATGTCGGCTGTAATGAGCTTATTCTGTCTCATCACATTACACATCACATTTGACTCACATACGCCACCGTGTGATACAGTAGCAGCACTGCAGCCTGTGTTAACTTCTGCCTGATCAATGCATATATAACCTTTTAAAGACAGGATTATTTTACACAAAATCTTTGTTTTTAGTGATGCCTAATATACTTCAGTATCTCACTGACCCTGTTACTGTAAATACTGGACTAGGCCTTACAATCCCAGGAGCTTATGCCACCAGTTATAAAGACATAAGTGTTAAGAGTTAATTTATCGCACATACAATACAATTAGTAAAAACAACAAAAGATAGCACTCAATGCATCAGCAGCAGAATCCTATTAATCCCATTTGAAAAGATGTTTTTGCTTTTGAACTTTATGACTAATAACCTTTTGAGATAATAGAGTATGACAATAATATCCGGCTTTATTTTTAACACGTATGGATAGCGTTGAACAATTAATCACGTTTGCAGTTTAATACAATATTAAAACTGGATGTTGTAAAATCAGAGGCCCCAGTTATTGGTCATGTTACACAATGCAGCTATAATTACCTCGAGGCTGTGTTGACTCTTGAGTCTGAAATATGTACCGAAAATACAGCTCAATGACTGGAGCTAAAGCAGAACAAAACTAAGGCCTCGTCATGACACCAAAATGTTTTATTGGCCATTTGAAGATAATCACTGTCAAAGAAAAATGAATTATGCCACAAGCGACAGAACAAAGACCCCAGTCTTCTTGGTCCATGAGCCAAGCCCAGTGTGATTTTATAAAATGTCATTCATGTATCTTTTAAACATACAAACCTGTCCAACAAGAAGTTTCAGTCATATTTATTGATTGTGGATAATTATGTAAAAAAAAAAAACAGAAAGAAATAGATTGTATAAATAATCTTGAATTGCAAGACAATTATATTTAGATTATTTTCTAAAATTGTTCAGCACAACGTATGGCTCACATTTGCTGCAAAACAGTTGTATCTGTTGTTTAAGACGTATAAGTCGACACAGTAAGTTAAATTGGAAGTATGTGAGGTGTATTATTTTCATAGACGTGCACTGACGGGAATTGGTTTATACTGTTCTATAAATGGTATTTGATTTTGTCTTCTCTCCACGACAGCGCATCAAAGAGGGCAGTGTCGTGGACGCGGTGAAGGTGATCTGTGTGGGCGATCATATAGAGTGCATAAATGGACAGAACATAGTCGGGACGCGTCATTATGAGGTGGCCCGTATGTTGAAGGAGCTGCCCCGAAACAAGTCCTTCACACTCAAACTGGTCGAGCCAATGAAAGCCTTCGGTGAGTACAAATCTTTTTTTTTTCATCTAAAATTATTAATGATATATATTTTTTCTCAAGCATGTGTGCACCTGCTACAAAAATTTATTTGTAAAGGTTCAAACTTCCACATTACTACAAATATCTGTATCTCACAATAATATATCACAGTCAATTATCTGTTAACGACACATTATATATTTACACATCTCTAGCTATACTGTACAGCCCTAACGAGCAGTTTTGTGTTTGTCAGAAATGCTGGAGCCCAGGTCTAAAGGTGCCAAACCTGCAGGAGACAATAAGCTCGGTACAGGGAGAAGCACTCTGAGACTGCGCTCCAAAGGGCCAGCTACAGTCGAGGACGAGGTGAGACAACCACTGACACTACTACACCTGCTGAGAGTCCTAACTCCTGTCTTAAATATAAAGCACTTTGGTCTCCATTGGGTTGTTCTCTTGTGATGGTCTGGTAGAATGTAATAGTCGTGGGCTATATCCAGTAAAAGTGGCTTTGAAAAGAGTGGTTTACAGCCCAAATCCTTACTTGTGTTAGTGTTGGTAGCATTCAGTCTGGCCAGTCCGACTGAACGCTACCAACAGACCTTGAAAACAAAAGGTAACAAAGCCACTTGAGGAACAGAGAAACTGAATTAAAAATAAGCTGCCTTTTTAGTTTAGTTTTTCACTGAGCAGATTTGGGATAGAAGTTTGAAGAAGGGATTGAGAGTTACCCACCTGCACCAGGGCACATCAAAGACAGCTCTATGATAATTGTGGCTCATTTAAAAAGAACTGGTGGTTAGTAAAGTTCATTTATATATTATAAATTATTAGATTAAACAAACAATTTTTTTTCAATTGGATTTAGATAAAAATTCACAAATAAACACTAGTCACTTGGGAGCAGCACAGCATTTATTCCAAATCAAATTCATATTAGTATTTAGGTATTCATAAGAGTAAAACTTATGTCAAGACGTCTGAATTATTGCCATAAAGGTGGTTCTATGTTGGCGTTTTTGAGAACCTCCTTACAGGATGTTTGAGTTCTGACCCTCTGAGGCTACAGTAGTTATTCCTTTTCCTTTTAATCAAAAAATCCTGGGCATTAGTTAAATAGAGTTGTTAAGGCCCGATTCTATATTGAGTGCCTCACCAGTGTATTTAACAATAATCCAAAAGTACAGGGCCAATGAATGAATGGGCCAAGGCTTATCATTAGAAACTGGATTTGGAACAGGGGAGAAAGCTCGCCAAGACGGCATAAATGCTTTTACAGGAGGAAACATAAAATTTACAACCCACACTGTTTGCTTGCTATGGAATGTAAACACCATCCTTGAGCTGCTTTCAAAATATCTTTTCTACAAAATACACAATATTGGAGGCAGGCAGACTTACCAAAGAATGACAGAGACGTTTGAAGATGCAAAAATCCACTGTAGTCTTTATTGAATGTTCCCTGGTTTGCTTTACAGAGAAAACTAGTCTAAAAGAAATAAGGGCACAGACTTCAAACAGGTTTAACAACCTGACAGCAACCCCCCTGCAGCAAGACCGAGCCATCGGCAGGGCTCCCCCGCGCCGACACTCCAAAAACAAAACCTTTTTTTTGTTATGAATTTACATGACTTTACAGTATGTACTGCCATAAACAATAAATCATTTGTGAATTAGATTTTATTACTTGTGGACCTCTCCCATTGGTCTAACTGCACAGGCTGGCAGTGGCCATGGCTGGAGGCGGTCCAGACATGGATCCCGGACAAGCCTCTCTCATGGAACCCCTTAAAGGGTCCTCGAATAAGGGCGCCCCATATACCTCCGTCCACCAGAGGGCAGGCTCCAAAAGCAGAAATATAAGGAGAAACCCAATGGCTACTTTACTTTACATTTACAGCCTGGTACAAAAGATGGCTCTGGTCTGGTTTTTCCTACATGACAACTCTGAGGGGGCTGAATTTTTTTATTAATACATCCATTTATGCTAACTGAAAACTATTGTTTTACTGTGCAGTAAAAGCCATGTTATTGCCCTGTGGTAAAAAGAATGTCGGTGAATAGGGGAGCAATGGGCGGAAGACGTCCATATTTTTTTACAATCATTGGGTTTGGAAAACAGAAGGGAATAGAACCAGCTATTAAAGCTTGAGCATGCTCGAGCATGCTCGTCGTCCGGGTCATAGTGAGAGGCTTGCAGATTTCCAGGCCTACACAAGAGTGGCAACTTTTAGCTCAACCTTTACTCTGAAAAACTTTGTAGTGACTGGCTGTCCTGGAAAGATATAATTACAAGCATCAACAACTCAATAAGAATAACACCCAGTCTACATGCTCCAGTGTAACACAATACACCGACTAATACTGCCAGATCTAAGCGTATGTTGTTCTTTTAATGCTTCATCACAAAACTGAGGCGACAGACTGCTCAGTGTTTCTTGGCTACGGTCTCTTGTCTGTGATGTTTCCCAGTTGGAAGGCCTTTTGAATGTGAGATCTTATTATTACTGCTGCCCACTGTTATTTAGACACACATTTAGAGAGTAGTTTATTAACTTGGAAATTGATTAAAATGTCAAAAATAAATATGTTTATGTTCAGTTTACCCATATGGAATCCTATGTTACAGTTTTGTCCCTTTTAAGGATGCTGTAGTTTCTGGAGTGGACTTTTAAGCTCAAAGGAATAGTTTATTGTAGATGGCGGATAATGAATTGTAAAGAAAGTCTTTGAGAATACACTCAGTACAGTTTGATCTATTTCCTTCTGTTTGTAGCCGACAGAGTTTGAGGAAAAAGCAGTGAAGAAAGTGGACGACCTTCTGGAGAGCTACATGGGCATCAGAGACACTGAGCTTGGTGAGTGAACTCATAAATGTACAGTGCAATGACAAAGCTTTAGCTAAATAAGTTATTGTAATGTGCACAAAAAAAACAAAACAAAGATTTAGAACCAAAAGAACTATTTCTTTATATTCAATACAAAAATATAAAAGATTCAGATTAATCAGATTACAACTTTTTAGTATGTGTTTCTGGAGGTGTTTCTGCTCAGCTTTTTTGTCAAAGGATATTACCTTTGTGGATTTAAAAAAGCAAAGTCTAAAGAGAACTACGGGCAACTCACAAAAACGAAACACTAGAACATAAAATCAAATGGTAAAACTCAAAAACAATTCAGTTTCTGTTTCCTTTAGGTATGTGGCTCTGATTACGAGCACACACTGCATTTGCATTTGTTGTGTTTTGTGATCATGCTCGTGTTTAACATTAGCCATCTGTAACTTCTCTCTGGGATTTTGCCGCCACTTCACCTTCACACTTGAGTTTTTGTTTCCGCAGCTGCGACGATGGTGGAGGTCGGCCGAGACAAGAAGAACCCGGATGAATTCGCCATGGCTTTAGACGAGACGCTTGGAGACTTCGCCTTCCCCGACGAGTTTGTCTTTGACGTCTGGGGAGCCATCGGAGACGCCAAGCAGGGAAGGTTTTAGGTTTGAAGCTGCCATCGTTTCCACAGATTAACAAACCTCCTCTTCCTACATCGCTGTATCTTTAAAAGGACAAACTCCAACCGCAGCAGCAGCGACACAGGAGGCTCAGCTCCGTTTGTTCATGGACCGTCCTAACGCCTCGCGCAAAAGAAATGCATTGAATGTGGAAGCAGCCTCCTTGTGTGAAGATTAATTATTGCTGTTGTAGAAACCTCTTTGTAAATGTCAGGGTTCCCACATGTCCTGGAAAGCCTTAAGAGAGCAGGGAAATAATTAACCCTCTGAACCCTAAGCCTGTTTTTTTTTTTTTTTTCTTGATAATCAGAATTTCTATACTTATTTTTTATCAGCAGAACATAGGCTTACAGAATAAATGTGCTTTGTCTAAGTCACAATAAAAAGAAAATAGTAGATATGGGGTTATAAAGACTTAAGTAAAATATATTCAATTTTTTTGAAAACTACATAAAATATTAATAAATCTTCTGATGCATAACACTGTACTTTTTTGGTAACACTAAGAATAACTACTCTCAGTTAAACAGTAGCGAGGCCAGAGGTGAGTTTCAGTAAAAATAATACCCTTATAACCTAAAAATAACTACTCCATTTTATTCCCTTTGTTTTAGCTCAAAGATGTACAGTTACATTATAATCTCATCAATCAAAAACCTCCAGCTGATGTTTTCAGACTCACCCTCACAGTATGGCTTTGATGCTAATGCTATTGTGCTAGTAATAACTCTCACTTCGGCATTACTGCATTTATTTGCCGAAAGCAACAACAGGTCAAAATAACTAAAAAGAGTGTTGTCAGACTTGGAATAATGGAAAGAAAATAAGTTACACTATACAGAATACTAATGTTTTAACTTCAGAAATCAATATTTGGTGGAATAACTTTGATTTTGAATGACAGCTTTCATGCGTTTTGGCATGCTCTCCACCAGTGGATATATATATATATATATATGTATGTATATATGTATATCTATCAAGCTATTTATCTATATGTATATATTATCTATTATAGATCTATAGATGTATCTATAAATAGATAATATATATATATAGATATCTATAACTATCGCTCTCTCACAATAGATATTGATAGATCTACATCTATTTATATCTCTCTATATATCTTTTGTTCAGTTCTGGGACTTAATGTTGGGTTATGTTTGACTAATACAGTCAACCTCCCCCAGTGAGCAAATGACATTTATGGCTTTTAAATGGATTAAATCCAGTACTAACAGGTTAAATTGATTTGTAACTGGTTATGGTCTGCGTTAAACCAATTAAAGCACATCCAAAACCTAGTTATAACAAGATTGAATGTCTTTTGAACTGGTTAAAGTCTGCCTCTATCTATATTCTGTCTAAACCAACCCTCAAAACTACTTACAGCTGAAGTTAAAGCACTTTTAAATCATTCTGTAACCTGTTTAAATCCACTTAAAACCTGGCCAAATCCAGTTTTAAGACAGAAAAAAAGGTTCTAACTGGTTAAGGTCTGAGTTTGGCCACATGTTGACACCCCTGTTTTAAAGTGTTAACCACAGATCTGTGCAAACTCTGATCTGTCATATTGGTACGGCAACACCACTGGGACAAACAATGTATTATTATAGCCACTTTACATTGACATTTCTTTAATTTAACACTATTGGATATAGGCTTATTGTCTTTGGAAATATGTTTTACAAAAAAACTCAGCAAATAAGAACATTTTTATATCAATAAACAGCTGTTTTTAACCATAAACTATTCTCAAAAGTTAATATTTGATCTTTAACTTTTTACTTTTTAGCGTGACAGAGTGGAATAGTCAGAACAATTTAAGGCAATTTAAATTTAAGCATTATGTGAAAATACTGCTCTTTTTAATTGTCGTAGTGTAAAATGATTTCTTGTGGGAACCCTGTGTCGGAGATAAAAGTCCAATGATATTGTTCTGTTGTGTCAAAGTTAGTTAGCAGTGGTCCTTTACGCTGGAAATGAATGGTACGAGCACAAACAATCACTTCTAATAATAATCAACATGTAGCTGTGTAGTTTATATTATAATATGCCACATGGCTTTTTTTAATAGTCTTTTATATGTGCTGCTGATTTTGCAGTAGCAGCGTTGTGACTAAAAATAGTTCTTCTTATAAACTCTGCCTTCCAACGGTCAGACGATGGGGTCTTGTACTACGAAGCCGGATTAGGGCGTTAGAGAGGGAACTTCGAGGGTTATTGTGCATTCATGTGGTCAACTCAAAGTAGAGCCGCTGCTCCTCCACATTGAGAGGAGTCAGCCGAGGTGCTCGGGCATCTGTTCCGGATGCCCCCTGGACGACTTCCTGGGGAGGTGTTCCGGGTATGTCCCACCAGGAGGAGGCCCCTGGGAAGACCTAGGACACGCTGGAGGGACTATGTCTCTCGGCTGGCCTGGGAATGCCTCGGTTTTCCCCTGGAAGCGTCTGGGGAGCGGGAACAAGTTATTTACCCGCCTTGTAATGCCACTGATCCAGATTGGGATCGAGGGTTTGTCTAATCAGGTAGAAGAAACATTTATAGGTTTGGTTAATCTGGCTTCGTAGCACAGAACCTTATTTGAAAGTTAGCCATATGGAAAACAGACAGAATTTTAATGCCTTTGACCGAGCTAATACAGTCCTTATACCAGCATTCCTCGTGAGTTTAATAGTAACTGAAGCTTGTTAGATGCATTTGAAATTCTATTACATCTTATTTTTATATGAAATTTACTAAACACTTATCAGAAAAAGCATTTGTGTAACTTAATTGTTTCTGTCCCTTTAATTAGCAGCTTATAGTCTTTCTGTTTGAGATATATTGTTTGACAAACCATAAGGGATCATATTTGTTTAGAGAATAAAGATTTGATACTCTTCTACCGGCTGTGTTGTTTCTGTGTCAGACTTAAAATAAAAAAGCTGAAAAAGCAATATTAGTCAATACAACAAACTTTATTTTGCCATTTGGCGGAGTATAAAATACATAAAGACAATGAACCTTTCAGAATATAACAAGGCCAGTGAAAAAGGATAGTGCAGTATTTTGTAAATGAATGCTTTTCCTACAGTAGAAAGCTGGCAGGGTTTCATATTTCTGGGAAAAAGGACAGGAACAGACCAAATGTGTTCTGGTGTAAATGTGGCTGATAAAAAATCTAAGATATTCTAGTCTAATAAAGTGAATCAAACAAATATAGCTTCCAGATTATGATTAAAGTTACTAGAGCTTGGACAATATCTTGTATTGTTTATGACATAATGTGATGTTTGACAGTAACATTGTTTACTGAAAAGGAATTGTGGATATTGGGCAAAATAAACTTTAAAGGAGCGTGTGATAGAAATCTGTTAATTTCAGATAAACTAGGGCTATGTTTTTACAAATATGATTTATTGTACATGATTGTCTCAGAATTGCTTTATCATGATTATGTGGTACTATGTGATTTCAACCAATAATAGTTAATTCTTTCAGTGTATAGACTAGGACTGCATGATATTTGCGAACAATATTACCTGAGATATTTAAATGTTCTTTTAGAGGAACAAGAAATAGCTGTCTGGACTAACTTTCACCTGTCAAAGCAGGAGATCAATCAGTATCAAAGATTATAGTTGGATTAAACAGGTCTAACCCAGGGATGAAAGGGTTTAAACCAGCAAAAAAAAAGTAAAAGTCTATAAAAATGGAAGCGTATAGAGTTATTGCAATCAATAATACCACAATAAAGATTTAATGTGCAGCCCTAGTGTAGACCACATTAGGTTTGATTTCTATACATCTGCTCTTGACGATACAGTTCGCAGCATGGAACAAACTGAGCTTTTGGTAAGTTTCTCTAGAGTTTTTACCACTGTGGCTTGGAGCAGACATGAGGCTTCATGTTTAGAGATAGAGCAATGGGACATTCATTAACCAGGAGAAAAGATGACCTACTCGGACACAAAATAATAAGGTTGGAAATCACATTGTACTGTATATGATTCTGCAGACTTTCATTTACAATAAATCATCTGTCATCATATATGTAGTAAAATAACAGCCTGGCCAGACTGCTTTCTCATATTGCATAGACAGAATTTAATCTGGGATTGTCCAATTAGCTCTGTATTCTGCTCCGGCTCTTTCTTCTCGGGCCAATCATAGCGAGGGAGTCGGGATTTTGTTTTGCGTCATTTGAGCGCAACAAACAAACAGTAAAGATGTCCGCCGCATCAGAGTAATTGATAAAGAACTTGCCTCTGTTTTTAAAGACTTACACATGTCTTTAAAACCACAGCAGCTTCTCTCCTGACAGCCATGACAGGCTGTGGTTTGTCGACAACTGGAATTCGATGGTTGCTTTCCTTACGTCACATCCGTGGTTTCTCTGATTGGTTTACTCAGCAAACATTAGTTACGCCTATATTCCTCCCTTAAAATCCTGTTCAAATCCTGCAATCCCCGACTAATATCTCTAATAAAATGAGATGGCAGTCTGGCAGACCAGGCTAGGAAAACAATGGCCCTAGTCTGACAAAATAAAATTAAAAACACTAAACTGTAACAGACAGCCACTAAAATGTAGCTGTCTGCATAAGCCACAATAGAAAGTTTACATTATTGTGTGAAGCTAAAATCATAGTTAAAATTCAATTAATCACCTCAGTCTTTTAGACAAAAATTAGAGCTCTACATTATACTGTATATAGTGCTGAGAGTCTATAGAGATGTGATACAGGCCACATAAAATATGTTCTGGGGATTGTATTAACGTTAATTTGTGTTGTAGATGACAGATACTAGTTTTGAGCCTGAAGAAAAAAGGTGTGTTCACTGGCCTCATTAGCAGCCATACATATCTGCAATAAGCCCCTAGTATCTGATCAACCTGCTTTTACTAAATACCAAACTATCCCTTTAAAAGAAATGAGACATGTCACAAGTTGCAAGAAAAAAAAAATAAAATAAACTAATACAGCTAAAGTACAGAAATTAGAAGATTAAAAGAACTTGTTTAGAAACAAAGTAAATATTTTCACAGATAAAGACAGTAGAGGATGTTGGAAGCACATTACTGCAGGTATTAAAACGCCTCATGGCTGGATGGGTGGGATTTGGATAATTTTTGGATAAACATCTGAAAACACTGAAGGCTATGTGGTGCCTTGTTTATTTGAAAAGATTCTGAAGGAATACAGAAAGTTTGACAAGGGGCCACGAACAGGAAGGAAGCTCAGGTACAATGCAAGGTTGTCCATCAGCCATGCTTGTCGCTTTTGCATCTACATGGCTGCCGGCCTACCTCACAGTTCCATTTCCAATGGCCTAAATATTGTTGCAATAACAACAAGAGGAGCTGGACCTGGAGACTTGCATAGGGACTCTAAATGGCAGATGGGACCAGAATTCCTAGGTCTACCCAAAAGTATACACGTGTCCTTATTAAGATTAAAGGTAAAAAATGAATAATGATGACCCACATTTTTTCCTCTGAAATGTGGATGTTCTGTGAAAACTACACTGTGTTTAAATTGGGAAACCGAGTTGTATCTAAACCTGGCATTTTTCATTAAGACATGTTTCCCTCCATCAGTATTTTCAGATTTGAGTTAATAAACTAACTTAAATTGGCTGTTAGGAATGATTTTACATCCTCTACAGATCAAACACACATTATTATGGCATTTAGAGAATAACAGTAAATTACTATGACAGTGAGAAATACCATGTAAGACTAAAATGCTGAAGCTCTGCTGTTTTAAACGGTTGGCTGTTTTTCAAAAGTGTGTAAATGTATAAATAATGGTTTTCCCAAGGTTGAAGTGTAGCCCTTACAGCCCAATTCCAGCGTCTGCCGTCCTCTTCAGAGCTCGTCTCCGGGGTGGACACGCTTGAAGACGTCACCGGTCAACGTCTCCTGAGCCTCCTTCATCCCGGACACAACTGAAGAGGAAGAAACATCTGTGAACCACTTTTAGGCTACTTTTTATAAAGGCATAATGTGCAGGATTTGTCTGTAAAAAAATGATTCCAGGTTTATTCCTTTGTGAGCTGTGAATTCAGACCCATTCCAGCAGACCCCATGTAACCCAAAGTACCTTATAAAATACAATGTTCTGCAGCAAACTATTTTTTTTAATTCATCTAAATGTCATGCTGTCATTTCCATTTTCCTTGCCTTTTCCTGACTAAGCTACTGTTTCTGAATTGCTGCTTGATTGTGTAAAAGTGTTTTCAGAAATGCAACTGTTGCTTAAAACAGACATCACCAAGAAAAAGATCAAATAAAATGTACTTTTACCTTGCTCTGCGTTGCTGTAAAAGTACTTATAGTTAGGGTTTCCATTTTTGTTTGTAATTTCAGGATGAACATTCCCAAGAGGATCTGAAAGAGAAATATAAAAATGTCACCATTTTATTCTTAGCTGGAATAAGTGCTATAAAATTGACTTAACTTATAACAAATAAAACTAATGTTTTTCTGTACATTTAGCAAACTCTTTTTGGATTATGGGTAACACCGGCTGTCCAATAACCAGATACTAAATAAATACTGCCAGTTATAATTTCATTTATAATAGTTTTGAGCTTTTCTTTAGTATTGTACATTAAAATCAAGATATTGACTATAAAATGTAAAGTTACAAAAGTAATATCTGTATTTTGTTTTTAATATGGTAAAAACACTGGCAACCACAGCTGTTTTAACAAAGATAAATAAAAAAAAAATAAAAAAAATAAATAAATAAAAAAGATTTTTTAGGGTCTCCAAAAAACAAATTTCAAACTCAATTCAAATATTCTGAATAATATTTGTGAAAGTCAAAGACATTTAATTTGCTGCTTCAGTTGGTCAGGAAAGACGATACGTCAATTAAATGGCACTAGAAAGGATGGAAAAATATATATATATAATTATGCTTAAACAGATTGGTTCATTAGGTATATAAGTCCAATAACAAAATAAGTTTGGGAAACACTGTGCTATTAAAATCTATTAAACATGTGCAACATTCAGTCTAAAGCTTTGTTCACTCTTGTTCTGTGGTCCCAAAACTGTTTATATGTCAACACTAAAACCTGTTTGTACCGAGAAAAAGAATCCGAGGAATGTAGCCACCGTCGGGACTGAAGGCTTCGTCCTTTGGCTCCTCCTCGTCCTGTTCAAACACAGGACAAACAATTAACTTTAGGCCCCGGGAACAGATACAAGTGACCTGGTATGTACAAAAAAAAAAAACTACAAAATGCAGCTGGAAAACAAGCCACTGAAGAAAAAAATATTATATTGATTTTCTGTGTTATTGGACAATATGTGCTTATTACCTCAAGGTTGACCATTATAAAGTTGTGTGCAAGTTCAGAGATTTCTTTAGACTCTGCAAATTTAGGCTTCAGTGCTGATAAATAAAAAATAAAAATAAAAAAAGGGTCAGAGTTTAGCCTCAAATAAATGGGATGCATTTTTTAAAATACAAAACCGTAAAATCCTTAATTGATTACCTTTGCAGGCTCCGCACCAGCTCTTGTGGATAATGACCATCACTGGCAGCCCACTAAAAAAAATATATTAATAATAAAATAAAATAAAATAAATTGTGGATATTACAGACTAAGATTACGTAAAAATGTGTCATTTTATAATTTTCTATGACATTCAGTGGTAAAAGTACAGAGTGCTATTCCACACCTTACACTCCACCGTTCTAATACACAATTTTATTTATTACATTTTGTTCAACTATATACAAATAAAAAAAAATACACAATGATTTGTTAAACATGTACACTGAACACTGTACAAAAGGTACATGGTGTAAAACAGTGCGGTTTTTGAGTTGTTCCTCTGAACCTGATGGAGGGTCTCGGACAGGTACAGTCTGTAATGCCCTTTGTGGAAACTGTTGTTTTTGGCTGAATTTAAATAGTTTAACAACGCATCAGTAAAAATAGAATTAGTAAAACTTTCACAGCTGGGGCAAAAAAGATTTGCGTGTGAACAGCTGTTTGTGAAAAAAGAAAGAAGTTACAATACGGCCCAATGGTATTAATTTGTTGCAATTATTGTAGAATTATTTAATTCTTATTTTTTCATTTATTTTCTTCCACTTAGTCCCATTAGGGATCGCAGGTTGACCGGAGCGTTTCCCAGCAACTTTAGGCCTACATTTGATTCTAACATGAAATAACCACCAGACTTTATATCCACTTGATTTGTTCATAGACAACAGCATGTCGCTGCAAGGTTATACTGGAGTGTACAATGTGGAACTGCAATCTGTACTTTATTTTATTCACCAAAACCTACTCACTGCACCTTTAAAATGGTATAAAAACTAAATGCATTTTCCTTCTGGGCTTCACGGTCTCAAACTCACCTGGCCTGTGCTTCTTTTTTGCCATCGTCCAGTGACCTCCACTTGATGTTATCTCCAAACCCTGTAGCAATAGAAGAAGAAAATGAGCACAAGACCTTGTCTCTCAACAAGGTCTAACCTTCTAACCTAAACTATGGCGAATACAATGCCATTTACCGTAATATAACACAAGGAGGTTGGTCAACATGACTCTTCTTTGTCACCTTCAGTTCGGGTTAGGAAGTTGATAATTTTGAGGTGTGTCCTGAGAGTGTCTTTTTATTATTATAGGCATCTGATTACATTTCACAATATTGTTTCACATGTGAATGGAGTTTAGATGACCCATTAAAGGGATTGTATACGTCCATGGTTGTATGCAGCATTATAGTCTGTGCTCCAGTATTTTTCAGTTTAAAGTTGTCTTGGAGCCATTTTTAGACACCGACAATCGCTTTTTATAATTAGAGCTGCATGATAATACAAAGACAATGAACTTGGATAAAACTACATGATACAACATGTGTTTGACGTTTAAATGCCTCCTTGTTTTGACACAATGTTGTTTTGAGGTTCAGCTTGGATAAACATATTTGGTAAACATAGTTTTAATGTCAGTTGCTTGATAAAACCATAGCTTTATTGTGATTCAAACGGGTCTGATTCATAAAGTGCTTGTTCTATAAACTTATGTTTGACTGTCAAATAGCCTACCCTGTCTAAATATTATCTCCATACAGCCATACGTATCAGCATGTTCTTATGTAATACTTACCTCAAGACGACTTATATTGTAGATATTTATATTTATTAATATACTATGTGCCCATACATGTGCTTTATTTCTTGCAAGAGAGGCTTTGGGAGACTTTTTCCTGCTACTTTAATTTTTCTCTATAATTATTAAGATGGTATACGCTGTCCGATATGTACTCTATAGTGTTAAGCAGACAAAATTATAAAGGCACAGTATATAGCCGAAGACACTGGTTTAGTCTCATTCACAATCTGTCGTGTCCAGGATGCTGTTGTTATGCTCCAAGATGCTCGTAAAAAAAAAAGAAAAAGAAAAAAAAAGCCTTCTTCTTCTTTTTTGAGCCTTTGCTAACATCAAAAACCACACTTTTTAAGGGTCATTATTTAGCTCACCTCGTGCACTTGCCGCGTCCACCACATTCTGGAAAACCGACAAAGATAACAGCGTCTGCAAAAGAGACAAAATTACGATTTTCACAACAGACGTCTGCATTTTTCCTTTGCTTTTTGCCGGTTCTTTCTCTCACACAGTTGCTTCTCTCAGTCAGTAGTGTAGTTAGCTAACGGTTACAACGGTTGTGACTGCAGCGCT
Source organism: Neodontobutis hainanensis (assembly GCA_024349245.1). Taxonomy (NCBI): domain Eukaryota; kingdom Metazoa; phylum Chordata; class Actinopteri; order Gobiiformes; family Odontobutidae; genus Neodontobutis; species Neodontobutis hainanensis. The sequence continues at coordinate 1,051,868 of JALDNG010000031.1, forward strand.
CCGTAAATTAGCCACCCCGGAAGTCCAACCGTCACACTCCAGAATAAAAGTATACACCGTTGAGCTGTGCGAATGTGCTTTTACATGTGAGACCTATTACCTGCCTACTACCTAGCTCCTCCTGCCGCTTCTACTTTATTTTCCATTTTTGGAGCCTCTACTTTGACGTCACATCCATAGAACCGCGTGCTGCTGGCTGTGGGACAGCCAGTCAAGTTAAACATCGCATTACCACATCAAAACCGGAAATTCATCTGAAAACGAGCCTTTTAAACCGTTTAAATTTTGTTTTATCTACTAAAATAACCAAACAAAATATATTAGCACACCTGAAATAATATCTACGTTTATATTATATTTGCGCTTTGCCGTATATAAGATAAGAACGATATAGCTTTCAGGGTTTGTTGTAATTATTGCTAAATCATTGACCGGAAGTGTAGCCATTTCCTTCACCTTTACTCAAGCGTTAGCTCAGCTGCTTCATCCTCGTTTTCAGCCACAGGACTTGAGCACACTGCTACTTAAGTCTAATTAAAAAGGTAAATATTTATTTATTTTAATAGCCATATTTCAAGCCATGTCGTGTTTACCTTCGTTTAGCATTTTTCATGATATTTTGTAATTGTTTTGTTGAGTAAAATCACGAACTAGAGTTGGTTATATAGCCTTATCATGCTAATATTAGCCATACTAGCCTCAGAGACAGAGTCAGCTAATTATTGATAAAAGGCCGTGTAATGTAATAATACAACCAAGGAGAGCCATCGTTTTGCTGAAAATAGACTAAAAAATAACCAAAACCAAATACGTAACTGACTACGCAGTATTAAATAAATATGCTCTTTAAATGCGTCTCTGGCCTTGGTCTGTATCTATACAAATAATAAAAGGTTAATTTATTTAAATTTAATTCTTAAAAGACACAAACCAAAAGTGTGGCGCACTAATTATATTTCATTTAAGCTTTTAACTGCTATCTTTATTTTAAATACAACTTGCATCTGTGATTGAATTTATAACATAGCAGTTTTTTGTGCATGTCTTGGCTGTCATTTATTGATTATATTTAGTAGTCTGTGGAGTTATGACTTAAGTTACATTATATATAATTTATAAGTAATTATATTTAAAAATTGAGACAAAAATGTAATTTTCTTAAAAAAAAAATTGGACTGTCTCTTGTTAAACATTGTAAGAACATTTGATTGTTCTCACTTAGTCACCTCTACTTGTCAATGATCAATCCATGTTTACACTTTTGCAGCTAAACACCATGAATCAAGAAAAACTCGCCAAACTTCAGGCACAAGTTCGGATAGGAGGAAAGGTACAATGAACTTTTTATTACTTATTCTTATTTAATGTTTTAAAAAATGTGTCTGCATTGATTTCCTGGTGACAGCTGAGGTTGTGTGTTGTCAGCTGTTGCTCTTTGGAAGAAGTGTGTGGTGCCATTCATTGAGCATCTGTGAGCTCCACTCTTCCTGAGCTCAGCATTCTCTTTATAGGACGGAAACCTCTGCTTTGTGACCCTGTGCCATGTCTGTACACTTGATGGCACTGCTGCCCCTGTTTTTGAAAGTTTTCTTATTTTTTTCAACTGTTCTTCTCTCTGTTAAGCAAAAGTATGCGTTTCTGGAATTTTTGTCACTCTGTGCATGAAATAGCAAACCAAAATGTTGACTGAAAAGAACAGTGTCATTGTTTTTTTTTTGGTTTTCAGAAAGACAAAAGAGAAACTGGTGTAAATGGGACTTTTTATATTGTATGTATAAAAAAATATAACTGGTTCTGCCCTGTGACTAATTGGGCATTGTCCAGGGTGTACCCTGCCTAAGGCTGCTGGGATAGGCTCCAGTCACCCGTGACCTCTAAAAGTACTAAGCAGAAGTGAATAAATGAATAAGTTGTTTAGTCAATTCATTTTTTTACACTAACTAACTTTTGTTTTTTGTTTTTGTGCAGGGAACAGCTCGCAGAAAGAAGAAGGTTGTCCACAAAACGGCATCAGCAGATGACAAAAAACTCCAGAGCTCGTTGAAGAAACTGGCAGTGAACAACATCGCAGGGATTGAGGAGGTGAGAAGAGCAATGAGTAGCAGAATAAATTGTCTCCGTTCCCGACAACCTTAAAAAACATGCCCCCTTTAGGCACTGTGACTGTCCAGCAGCGGCCCACTGCTCCGGACAGGTTGCCACTAGGATTGGGCGATGCTAAAAATTTTGCTATCGATCCGATACATAGTAAAATACATTGCCAGTATTGCAATACAAATGCTTTAATTTTCTTTGTGGTATGTTTATGCTGCTTGTGAAGTAGCTTCAAACAGCGCACCTTTTCCTCCGCCATCACAAGGACGCTGGATTGTTGACAGACAGCAATGAGCTGCTCCGTCCAGTGTCTGCTGCAGCAGTGAAACAATTTCTCTGCGGCAATAAAAAAACTTATTGTAACTTAATTTGCCAAACAATCAACCTTTAATGAGTTTGGACTTGTAGTGTTTGGATTTTATAACTGTTCCCTGTGATCTCTTCAAGTATATCGCATATTATTCTGGTCTTGACTCTCAGTGCTGAAAAGTCTTACTACCCTGGTCTCAGCCACAACTTTTCTACCCATTAGCCATCATTTTGTGTCTCGTATTTCTCATATTTGCAGATCTGAGCTTATTATAAGCTCAGCTCTCTAACCAGTTAAACTCAGAATTAAAAATGTTCCTTGGATGAGGAATGAAACATCATCACCTTGAAACCTACATCCAGATGTTTTTGTTTAAACCTTTTCTTCATTTGCTTTAGTTTGTGTTTACCTGTTTTCATAATTACAGTGAATATGACTAAATGAGTGTTCTTATGCCAAGTCTGTCTTATTTCTTCTTTGTTAAGGTGAACATGATAAAAGACGACGGCACAGTGATCCACTTCAACAATCCCAAAGTGCAGGCATCTTTGTCGGCCAACACCTTTGCCATCACGGGCCACGCCGAGACCAAGCAGTTGACCGAGATGTTGCCTGGGATCCTGAGCCAGCTGGGAGCCGACAGCCTCACCAGCCTCCGCAAACTGGCTGAGCAATTTCCACGACAAGGTCAGTGAACACAAAAACATTGCAACAACAATACCTTTTTAATGTAAACGGTTCAAGTGACACCTTCATTCTCTTTTCATTAGCTTCTTGAAATGTCGAGTTTCCTATTCAAATCTGTTGGATGGAAAACTTTTCAAGAGCTTTAAAACTGTACTTATATGTTTTAGTAAATAGATTTAAATATCATGAAGTAAAGGTTTGATATTATTAGTCATATAATTGTGTAGACATTCACAATTATATGAATTATACTATGTGTAGACATAGTAGACATACTTGTTGTTGGTTGTTACTACCATAGGAGAGTAACCCAGCCAGCCAGACTCATTGGTCTTGTGAAAATCCTCTAATTTCTGTATAATGGGTCTGGAATCCCTTTCCTTTACAGCTATTGCTACTCCATACAAATCCATTATCTAAAACAAAGCAGATTTTATGTTACCTTGTTTCTCTGGTTCTATCGGCTTTATGCTTGGTACACAGATTTTGTAACTCCAGACCCCATAACACACTGTTTTCATTATTTGTACAGAACTCTAACTGGACTGAAATAATACAATTCAACTAAGCTGTTTTTTGAGATTATATTGTATCGACAAACAAATCACATTGAGTCGCACTGTTAAACTTGTATATTATTTTAGCTCTGGTCACAAAGACTTATTTTGTTGTGCGATATATTGCAATAAATATTAATATTAATATGCAATGTTAAAAGCAATTTGCAGTGTTTCCTCCGGACAAGGGGCCTTGGTGTGGCGGTCAAAAGTCGCATTTAAAGGGGGTTTGGAGCAGGGAGCGGTAAAAGTAATTAATTCTACTACATAGTCTAAAAAAAAATTATGCAGAGAGTAAATGCATTCAAAATATTTGCACTCGCCTCTAATGCTCAGTGGGAGGAGTTTGTGTGAACGCAACAAAACTCAACAAAATGTTCCTCATGAATTTAGCTTTCCTTTACTCGCTACTAACAACGGGCTACTTTCTGAACAACTTTAAAACGGACAGCAGAATATATCGCCCTCTATCTTCATTTAATCTGACTCGTCTGTCCGCACGTGAGGACGCAGCTCTGTGTGCTCTGTGTCTGTAGATACTACGGCTCCTGTCGGCTCGTCTCGGAGCAGAACAACAACGTCCGACGCTTTGTACTTACTAAATACCAGAAGCATTTTAAATTTAGTAATCTAAAACTCAATAATAAGCATTATTAGATTATTCCTCATCTTTTTAGTAAAATGTGCAGCCTACTGAGCATCTCTGCATATAGGTGCATGGCCACGTAAACTAAAAGGGGGACTTTATTGCCACTGACAGCAGCTTCACACAAATGAATGCTATACGTGAACACTGTGCTGCAATATATTGCGGCGCCAAATACTGTCACGCTATATCGACTTTTGCGACAGGCCTACACATGATCTGTTAAATCTACTACAGAAGGAAGGAAAAAGGGATCCAGGCTAACTACGCAAATTCACCTGCAAGTGATTTTACTCTTATGAGCTCTGACGTCTCACACAACTTTGAACATTTGTAAAAAAAAAAAAAAGTAGTTGGACTGACATAAGAAAAAGATGGGTCTAAAGACTGCATTACATCTTGATCTAACGGAACATATTAAACTATCCTCATAAGACTTGATAAAAAGCATGTTAAGTCATTCTCCTTACCAACATAACCAAGTACACTTTAAAGTCACATGACTAAAAAGAATATTAATGCAAACCTATAACTATTTTACAGTAAAATGTACTTGCAGTAAACTTTGGTTATGTAATGAACTTTACAAATTAACGTTCACTATTCATGCTCAAATAATCTTCAGAACATTGTTATTAAAAGAAATGTTTCAAGTGTTGTTGTTATGAAGCAGACTTTGTGAAAGCTTTTCAAAAGGCATTACTCATCACTAAAACCCAGACATGGAAGAAAGCAAAAAAAATTATATAAATAAAATCAAGGAGCAAAAGTAGTTGTCTAGGATTGATTGTTCATTAAAGTGTCCTGTTACAGTGAAGTGATGATGGCAGCACATTTTTAACATGACAGCATCAACAAACTTCCCTTTCAATTTTTTTATTCTTTTAAGAATGTTCAGCCATAACATTTGTATGTAGCCTTTAGGATGGTGACTCAAAACAAGAGGTTAATCTTTACATTAACTGCACACGCCTTTCATCTACTTTCCAGACTTACTGTAAATCTTTTGTTAATCTATATTTTTACAGCAATGGACATGAAGGCAGTGAAAGAACAGATTGTGGAAGAGGACGAGGACGATGTTCCAGGTAAAACCACAGCTGGCTGTCTCTACACCCATTCAGTTCAACTTAAGGTCATGGCTAAACATGAAGCAGATATTTTATAAACAAAATGGAGAAACCACTGAGCAGAGTTAGTGTTGCTTCGGCTGCATGAAATAAATGTATCTGTGGAGACTATTTCTCAAAGATGAATCAAACTTAACTCCAACATATTTGAAATAATCACTAAGATGTGGTTTACACAGTTAAAATAATCCATTGCCAGAGAATGTGGTTTGGGTTTAGCAGGCTGACTGACACCCACCCAGGTAGTTTACACAAATAACGTGAGAAATACTGAAAAACAAATCTGAAGAGCCTTACAATAAACAAAAAAAAATATTATAAAATAAAACATATACCAATATATTCAAAATATTTTTAATTTATTTTCTAAAACAAAAAATACTACTTGGAAGTTAAGCAAATAGACAATATCTAAATGCTAATAAGCAAAAATAACAGAAATAAGACAAATAGCTTATACAGTCAATAACTGAGTCTGACACGCGGTTTTAAGACTTCATGATGATTTCTAAAATTGTAGGCACTCGTACTGTGATATTCTATTATAAAGGAGCATAAAGAGCCCAAAATGCACTTTTATTGAACAGCTTCAATTACACAACTATAAGTGTTCTTAAAATATTAAATGAAATGGTACTTTCTAAAATAATATATAAACTGAAATGCATAAAACAGTAACACCAGTGTAAAGAGTGGAAAAGTGAGTTTAAAGCCCAGACTTGAGGAAATATACTCATTTATCTTTGTTGTTTTTATTTGACTTTTAACATTTGCCAATACTTTGCTGGAAAAAAATAAACATTTACAACAATACCGCCATACTGCTAATATTTTATCACAAGGTTTTTTGTCCCATGCCTACTGTGGTTTTTATGAAATTAAAAGCATAGTTAAACTCAGTGGCGCCGAAGCAATGGTATAAAAAGAAATAACTTTTTTTTTTGTGGAATTCCCTAAATGTAGCTTAGCTGCTTTTGTGCATTTTTAAATCATTTCAGTTTTTCCTCAATATTTATAACAATTTAGAGGACTAACAGGCTAAAGTAGGCGCCCTCATTAGATTCCATAAATATCGCGAGTGGGCGTGGGGGTGCCGTGAGCGCGCTCAGTGAGCAGGTACAGTTGTCATGATAAGAAACAGAAAAAAAAAGAAAGATGGAAAAGGAGATGGTGAAAATTGTTGCTGCATAGCCCTCTGGCACTGGGTAGTTGCACCCCTGGTTAAATTCCACCAATACACACATATTACAGTTTAGTAAAGATTGATTCTCACTGTTAAAGGAGTTCACACCCTCTGAGGCAATTAAAACAACCCTGTTCTCATTTACAACCAGCTGCATCTTTTATAAAAACAAGACTTTGTGCTGAGTGTGTATCTGCTCTTTTGTGCCGCATAAGTGAATATTCCTTTGTATTTCCTTCTAAACAAACATTTGACAAGTGTTGTTTTTTTTCTCTTTTTACAGATCTTGTGGAGAACTTTGATGAAGCCTCAAAGAATGAAGCAAACTGAATACCCCCCTCCTTCCCCTATAATAATCCTTAGTCGGACTCACACTAAAGACGTTTTCTTTTTTCGGGGAAACGGTCGTTAAAGGTGCAGTGCGCCGTCTCCGGATGTGAACCGCTCTGATGCAGCAGTAGTAGAAAAAAACGCCACAAAAACACATTTCACTTGAGTCGCTGCAACAGGTCGGACACATCCAGCACAAACAGGACTCAGTTGCTTTCACACACGGCTAGTATTCAAGACAACGCATCATAAAGTGAATAGAGATGAGAATTCACTTTTCAAATTGATAAATCTGGGTGAAATAAAGTGTTATAATTTGATTTGGTTTGACAAAGGGTTTAATCTAACATCCGCACTATTAGTGGTTCATAAAGAGCAGGTTTGAAGTGTCGGGAAAGGGCTTTCTACGTCACATATTTGTACCTGATGCTTGTTTATAAAAAGAATAAACACTTGTAGCCTATAAAAGCTGCTCAGAGTGTTTCTTCCTTTAACTTGAATTCAGAGCAGAATTACTGTCTGACATATCTGTAACTTTCTATTAAAGGCATAATATACAGGATTTTCTCATCAGGATCTGGACTCAGTATAGTCCAGATGCTCTTACTTCAACCTTTTTTTTCAAGATGTCCTGGATGACTGAGAACCTTCACAGACTATCCTCAGTTGTTTTTACTCATATCGCTAGACTACATTTTTCACATATTTCTCGTGTTCAAAAAAACGTTATGTTTTTGTTAATCCACATTTCCTTAAGCAGTTTGATATCATCCTCTGTAAATCAAACACATCCTCTGGCCACATCCGGAGTGTTTCAGTTCAGTGCAGGCAGACATACTCAGACTTGACCAGTTACAAGGTTACAGGAGGCCAATACGGTGGGTCGTGCAGAGACGGGACAGTGGCTGCGGGACACGAGGACACACCCCTGAGCTCATCATCCTCTTCATTATCACTCCACCTTCAGCGCACACTCTCAACCAAAATGTCCCTGCGGCTGGAGCACAGTGCACTGAGGTTGGAACATAGTTGAGGCGTCAGACAGGCGTAAAGATGCACGGACAGAGCGGTACCTGCCCCTCCAAAGTAAGAGCATAAAAGTGTAACATGTGCCCTTTTCTTACCATTTTTTGGGGTTTCTGAAATAATTCGGGGCGGCAGTAGCTCAGTGGGTAGAGCAGTCGTCCTTCAACCTGAAGGTAGGCGGTTCGATTCCCACTCTCCCCACAGTTCATACTGTCGTTGTGTCCTTGGGCAAGACACTTAACCCACCTTGCCTCCAGTGGCTGTAACACTTGTAATTACTGTAGAGCAATGTTAGTCGCTTTGCATAAAAGCGTAGGCTAAATGAATAAATGTAAATGTAATTCCCTATGGCAGTTTCTCTGAACTTATGACAAAAAAAAAATAAAGTTCAATATATAAAAGAAAAGGTTAAGGAAAGTGAAGCTTTCTGAAGCAATGAAACTTTTTAACACATTTTAAAAGAAAAGTTCATTAATTGAATCTTCATTTGTTTATTGCATTTGTTTGACACTGACTGGTTCAAACACTGTCTGTCCCACTGTTTTCTAAAGTTAGAGAAGTTAAAAACAAAGATATAACAACTCACCTGAGCCTTAATGACCTGCCATCAGGAGTCACACTGACCTTTCAAGGTAACGACTAAGACCAGAACAGCTATTATGCATATTCCAGCATGCATTTTTATTTAAAAGTTATACTTCATTAACAGATAATTAGTCATTAATTCTTATTTTTACACATTTAATGAATGTTGCTATTTATTATTTGAATGTTAATTTACTGAGGCAATGCAGTCTGCAAATTGCTGCTTAGGAGGTCCCAAGCAAAACGTGTGTTTTTATTTGTCAACATGAACATAAAAAATTGAAGGAATTGATCAAATAAAGAACATGCATTTCTTCTATGTACATTTATTTTCTAACAAAGATGTACTGTGAAAGATAATGCATCACGTTGTGTAATCATCAGTATGAGACCAGGGTTAGACTCCGGGCGGGACCTTTCTTGGGGGAGTTTGCATGTTCTCCTTTTGCTTGGGTGGGTTTCCTCCGGGTACTCTGGTTTCCCCCACCAATATCAAAAACATGCTAGGCGCTCCCTGGTGTGGCTGACAACTAAGAAGTTCCCCACAGGAATAATAAAGGGCTAATAAATATATATATATATATATATATATTTTAATTCTTACGTCATGCTTGGGATAGTTAGTGGAGAACAGAGAGACCTATGGGCAATTTCTACAGCCTGAATTATATATCTACGTTTTAAAATGTACCACAAGAAGCCCCAGTCCTGATTTGGGAGGTGTCCTTTGTGTTACCTACTTAATCCCTGTTTGGGGCCCAGACAGTCTCCAGTTTGATTCAGCTTTTAGTCTGAAACCCCTGGCCGGAAACGAAACGCCATATTCCCAAGTACTTTCCAGGGCTCCTCGTTTTTCTGAGCATTAACGCTCGGGGGAGGATCCTTGAGAGCTGCTGCTGCTGTCTGTCGCACAACTACGGCAGACTACAGCCTGTACTTTCCGCTGTTTGACTGAGCCGCGGCAGAGGGTCTCCATTACCCGCGGATAATTGAAAACAGCTCTTAAAGGCGATTAGCAATGACGGATACCGACGTGGGCGCTTCGTTGCGGGACTATGCGTGAAGATGAGAATTCCTCCGGTGAGTAAGAATACCGTCAAGGTGGCGTTACCGTCAACACCGACAATTACACAACACTTTAACCATCTCGTTTCCAATACAAGCTGTACCACTACCAAAGATTGTGAAATGTGGAGATAAATAAGTGTAAGTCCCCGTAACGATTCCAACTAACTACCGTTAGCTGTAACCTCGCCGACTCGTGACGGCGCAACTGTCCGTCAAAGCTTCAACTCTCGGCGGTCACTCCTCACGACTGTCCGCTGTGCCACTGGAGCTAACGGGGGGTGCTGTGGCTTCACCACACCGCTTAAAACTAAACGATTTGTTTTTAAAATGATTTCTACTCTTTGTCAGGTGCAAGCAAAGTGAAAATAACAGCTTTCTCGAGCGTTGTGTGGCCTTAAGCGGGAGATTGTGTACGTTTATTGCGGCTAGCAGCAGAGCTAATGCAAGCATAGCCGTATTTGTGAAGGTTTTTGATGTCTAAAACCACTTAGAATAATGTTTATTCTAAGTGGTTTGAATTTATGACACTTTGTATAGCACAACCACATCTATTTGTGTGCAATTTAAGACATTTGGAGAAGATTGATATGATTAAAAAATAGCCGATAATCTGGAATGCAGTCACTGTAATGTTAAATGGCATATATTCGCAAGAATATGAAGAAAAGTCAATGCTAAAAACTTTCTCCACAAACTCTTTTATTCAAAAGAGTCATACATTTCTTACTTATTCAAAAAAGGTGCACGCCTCAATCCATGAAGAAATTATTATAAAAACGGTGACCACAAAGTTATTAACACTAGGTTTAGATTATTGCCTTCACTGCTTGTGTTAAACCTGCACAGCTTTAACCCTAATATTACATGAGTCACTGAGGCTCAGAAATTATGAGTCAATGTGAAGAAGTGGTTTAGTAAAAGGAACTTAACTACCTTGTAAAGTGACAGAACGTGATGTCCCGCTATGGTATTTGGTATTTTACAAATTCATCAAGGTTTTACTAAGGAATTATGAAAAGAGAACCTTGTTTTGGACCATTTTAAAAAGCGGACCCCTCTATTTTAACCCAAGGCCTTGAGTTTACTAAAAATATACATTTAGTTTGTAACATTTGGCAATATAAAACATATTCATTTTGAACTAACCTGTACTGTATCGCTGTTTAGTTTGATTTTAAACAGGTTTTAGTTGGATTCTGACAGGTTTTAGTTGGAGTCTAACATGATTTTAATTAGTTTAAACAGGTTTTAATTGGATTTAAACAAGTTTTAGTGCAGCTATTTTAGTTCTGCAGTTTATGCTCTTTTTTTTTTTTTCTTACGTTGGCTAATAACACAGCCTCCTTTCCCAGCACTAAACAACAAACCTGTGGCTAATATTTACCGTCTGGCTCTGAGACCAACACTACTAGTTATGATTACACAATGTGATCTGATGATCACCTGTTTTGTATTTACCTCATTATTTGCTCTACAGGCCCTTAGTCAAGATGTGGAGGTGGACTCCTGGACAAGTGGGCTTGTTACACACTGTGCCTCCTTGAATATCTCAGCGATTGGGAACATTGGGTAATATTAAGTGCTTTTATTTTTTTTCTTATACAGTCACTATTCACATTGACATTACTGGCAGGACTCTATTACACCCTTAATCGACTTGTGTCTGGACCTAGGCTTCCTCCCAGTAGACAGACAGACAGACCTAAACATGAAATATGATGATGCTTTATTGAGGAGATGGATACAACCGGTTTTGTTGTGCTCAGATGTAGGTTACTGTACCCTTTCAGAAAGTATTACAAGTGTCTCCCGTGATGACAGCCTGGCAGCGTCTCATCTTTTCATTGTGTTTTTGTCTGGTGGAGTTTTTTTCTTTAATGTGGATCAAAACATAAAAGAAAAAAGAGACTCATAACAGCTTTTGATAGAAGCCAGTGAAGAAACGCAGCTTGTTGAAACAGAGAAGCTTCTCTGGCTTTTATTTGAATCTCGGTTTAACCTCTTTGGTCAAATAAAATATATATTTTTTTACACCTGTTGCCAATGTAGCCTGGTTTATATTTAGTAGTGCTTTATAGTTGCTTTGTGGACACGGACTCAAGCTCACACCTATGAAAAAGCAGGAATGTTTAAACTAAAATAAATGCCTATGTGACAGAATTAAGTCTGAACCTTCACAAAAATGTAATAATTTTGGTAGATTGTAGATCTACAAGTTCGTTTGAACACGCTAAGATGAAATCGAAAGCATTGTAACTTAAACGTAAATATACAGTATATTGCACTATTTTTAGATTAAAGGTTTCCTTATTAGCCAATTTTTCATAAAACTTCATTGTAACAAGGATGCATTCTGTCATGCATCTTAACATAAATAAATTGTTAGTCTTTACATAACTTATATTACTCATTATTGAGGTTTTGTTTTGTGGAGGTTAAATGTACATCAAAATTTAAGAAAAAGAAAAGGAAGCCCAAGGTCACACATCTTTTGTCCTTGCTTGCTATTTTTCACACCTTAATTTGAAAATTTTCTGTCATGTGCAATATTCTTTAAAAAATATACCCTTTAGTCACTGTAACCTATAATTACATGTTAGTTATATATCAGGAACTGTTCATGATATTTTCTTCTTGTAGTTGGGAAAAGGGTTTAAAACCCAAATAGTATTTTGTAAAAGCAAACATTTGTGAAAAAAAACAGGGTTTATGATGCCATCTTCTGTTTATTGTAAGGGATTTTATAAGTTACTCAGGAAAAAACAAGCGCTCCCATTGGTCTACACTGTCTTGACAAAAAAAAAAAAAATAGAGAAAAGGGGAGGCAACATAAAACGCGGATACATACTGTCAGTTCTATCACATAATGTTTAACAAGTAGACAATAACCATCCTGACGCTAAAGTCGCAGCTTAGCTAACACTAAACTTTACACTTTAGTTTGGTGTAATGTATCAGTATTTTGTGGTGGAAATACCGGTCCTGTTTTATTTTTTCAATAAAAGAGAAGCTGGAGAGGTCCTAGGCTGCTCTTGGGGGAGAGTGGAGTCTGAGACCATGACAGCAACAGCAAATCAATGAATGGACTTTTAATGCATTAATTAACTAAACTTATTACATTGGTGTGACTCCCCCTACTGGTAGAACAATATAACAGACAGGCCAAGAAAACACTTTGAGACTCTTGTTTACTTCTACTTGGTCACTTGGTCTGTAATGTTTCTAAACACAATAGGGATTCAATTTTGTAAACTACTCTTAATGTCTGGCTGTATTAGAAATGTTCCCAGTCTGTTCCCAGTCAGGGTGTCAAACATTACGTAATAATGTGTCACTCAGTCATGTGGATATGTTTTTAAATTGAAGTCAGTCCTGAGGAAGTGAGCGCTCGGGAGTTTTCCTGTGTTCACTCTTTGTGGACGTTGAGCACAGACTCTAGGAACGGCGGTAACCAGGATGTGAGTCTGCATTTCTAGGAAGCAAACAGCGCCAGCACAAAAGCACAACGGACTAATGTTAATGTGCAAGAGCTAATTTGTATGTTTATGCAAAAGAATGTTGGGCTTCCATTGCTCCTAGTTAAGACTTTTATATAAATATGATAATGATTAACTCTATTGTCCTTTATATAATGATCAAATTTACTTACTATAATTGTCTACATTTTCTCAGTACTAAGACAGCTCTGTGAATGTGGTCATTATCTTTCCAGAATTTTTCACTTTTTTCCCATTTATTTTTTTTGTTTGTTTTTAATACAGCAAAATTTTGTTTGGTCTTTTTGTTTTTTGTCACTTTTACTGTGAAATTTGCTAAATATAATTGAATTTAACTTGTTACTCTAGTAAATCAATCATTATATAAACCTGCCGTGGCCTATACAAAGTTTGACTCCTTTGCATTTGTTGTGTGTAAGCGCGGGACTATTAGGCTACAGGCTACAATATTTTTGCTTTACCCATTTAGTGAATTCACAAAATTGATATAATTGGTATCAGAACTCTAGCATACCTTCCTCTGTACATATTTTTGTAATTTTAGGCATTCTTTCCATTGTGTTTATCTAATTAGTGCCTAATCTGGTATTTTTGATTTTTGTTTCTTAAAGAATCTTTGTAAAACATTTTCACTTAGTTTATGTGTGGAAGACAATCCCATTTATTTTCTCCCAATGTCCTAAAGTACACAAACATTTAGGCAGGGAATGTTTTTGTCACTTACTCACTTGTTCTAAGGGCGTTTTCACACCTGGAAAACCCGCACAGTTAGACACACGTTCACTCCTCTTTCTGAGTTTTATTGTCCAAACTATTGCCCACTATTACTATTTCTAACGCTCTTACACACTACAAACCAGATCATGCTTCAGCCTAAAACATTTAGAGTCTAGTCATATTTTTGCATAAATGGAACAATACTATTTTATTTACCCTCATTATTATTTGTCTTGAAGAAAGAGCGCTGATATACTGTACTCTAAATGACATACTGTAGTCTCGGGTGTCAAAAGCAGTCACTCAATTATATGTCCATATCAAAGCTACATTCGTCACAGTTTAATGCCGAGCCTGTGGCGATTAATCCCACTGGAAGCACCTTTAGTCCTTCGTGAAGCTACACTGACATCATACAAGCTTCATAAATACAACCCCTTCACAGGAATGTATTACTTATTATAGCACATAGTTTTCATACAGCACATGAAATAGCCCTACATTCCCATTAGCATGCTAATTTAAAGCTATTTTTAAATAAGAAAAGTGACCTCTAAACATTTATGAAGCAACACCCAACACCTCAGATGCCTTTATAATGCAAGATATTTTCTTTCTTTACACATCAACTAATGCTTTTTCCAAGGCTTTGTTTGTTTTTATGTTAGTCTTTGTGTTACATTGGGAATATGAGCTTAAAAATCTGACCTAAGACCTGTCCAAATCCAACTAAAATCTATTCAAATTTGCCTGTTTAAGGGGTTGACTGATGCTTTAGTAGTATTTCTCCATAATTTAATTAAATGAGCAGCTAGGCTTTATATCAAATGAAGTGCATTTGGATTTATTTTTGTTGAGTCATCATTTGATAAACTAAAGGTCTTGTACTCAGCAGTCCTACATTCACGACTGTTTTATCTCGGACGCTCTCTTGTTCTTATACGGCCATCTAAATCATCTCCCGGAGTTTACGCGTCTAAAAATACTCCTGTTTTACGCACTTTGACTGAAGATGCATTATTCAGCACCTCTGCAGCCTAATTAAATCTTAATCAGGGACAGACTGGCGTGGTTGGGTGTGTTTGTGTATCTAGGTTTATGTGTGAACTGGTACCGTTAAAGCTGCCAGACCTGAGAGACAAGATTTGGGAAGTCTGATGGGGATTAAGTTCAAATGTGGTTAAGAAATTTCCCCTTTTTATGTTTCATTTTCATCAGCACAAATAAGTTTACTTCTGTTTAGTATAGACTTATTTTTTTTATTTTTTTTATTTGACTACAGAGAGATGTGTATTTTTTGTTTACATAACTTCATTCAGGCACCAGAATGGGGCGTAGTGTAAGAAAATACCAGTAGAAAAGAAAGCATCTCAGAGTTCCTGAGGAATTCTACCAGTTGGTGGGCTGCGAGTATCAACAGTTCAGGCACCTGTAGCTTAAAATAAAACTTTACCAATCAGATTTAGAGTTGGGTAGTCTGCCAAATGCTCAGGGCCAGCAGGCGTACAATAACATCAGCATTTTTATGTCCTTTGATTGGATGATCAGCGAGCGTAGCCTAATATACAGAGCTAGCAACATACATGATGATTTCTGTTACAATAAGCTTTAGAAGATTAAACTGTCAAACTAAATGCAAGAGTTAAAAAAAAACATAGGTTATTCCCTTTTGAATTGGCTAGCTCCTAATCTAGTCAAATTAATAAAGAGTGGTTAATTTTATTAGATGTTAATTGAAATGAGCCCTGCTTCATTAATACTTGGATAAAACAGTATTACTCTCTGCACTCTAATAACCATGTCCATCTTCTCCTTCGGGTCGAGACGAGCCGTAATGTTATCCTCTACATGTGTAACCTTAGCCCTGTCATATGCGTCACTCTTTTCTGCTGACCCAGTCCTGCGGAAAATGTGTCTCTCCGGTCTTTTTTTCATCAAGGCCGTCACTCTGCGGGTGTATTTAGTCTCTGGTGTAATCCCACGGCCTTCCTTGTCCTTCAGTCGGACTGTTACTCATGTACGGTCCTGTGCACACATCAGCCTCTTCAAGGTCTTCAGCAGGGAGGACATACTGTGCATGTTCACTGTGTGTGTCGTTCCCATTCATGACTCTAATTACCTTGTCCCCCCGCCAAAACATAATGTGGCTGCATGTGAGAAACAAAATGCTTTTGGGACATTTCAGATTAATACAAGCATTGATGGTTTCAGAATTTTAACTTTAATTATGGCTGGGTTAAAGCTGTGTTGTAAAATGTGTTTAGACTGGGGACAGTTTGGTTGAACAAAACTGTATATTACTGACACTGGTTCAGGACTCAAAGGTGTGTCGCCAAAGACTTTATTTCGGTCGCCCAAAAATTATAACAATTTAGAAATTAAGAAAAAAGTTTGTTGTAGTCTTTAGACAAGAACTTACTATAAAAAACAAATGACACCAACATAGCTTTAAATAAAACCTTAAAAGGAATAAATAACAGGCTAAAATACTCAAAAAAAGATTTAAAGCACTTAAAGCGCATATTTTATTTTATTTTTTTACAAAAAAACAACAAAATAAAGCTAAACTCAACCAGGAAGATGGGTCATAGGTCACATAAAACAAAATCTGGGAAACAGTTAAACGGGTCTAAACCAGGAATAAACCTAGATCAAACCGGTATTAACTGAGACTTTTGGATTTGGACACGCCACAGTTTGGTCTTTAAACTTTGTTTGGATAATTTTGGATCATTCTGACAGAAAACTTGAGTATAGCGTTATTGCTATAGCGCTAATATTTGCAATATCTTGTGCAGCCCTGTCACACTTTAATGGCATAGAGTGGTTTACAGTAAGATACTTTAGATCCACTTCAGCAGCAGCCCTCTTTCCTCACAGTGTGTCCTCTGTGCGATAGGTTCGGGGGCGTAGGGCACTTGCCAGACCGGCTGAAGTGACGCGTGAAAGGGAAACCTGCTGCGGAGTATCCAGCCCCTGGGACCGTTGAGGAGGACCTCTGAGCAGGTGAGGACTGGTGGATTTTATTTAACTGCCTCCTCCAAAGTCTCAAATATAGATCCTTATTAAATAAATCTATACCGAGCCATTGATACAGTCTGCACAGTCTTTGTAATTTAATTCTGTTTCGCTTCGACCTGAAATCAATACTGTTACAATTAATGAACCATTATCATTAGAACTTAACATGTTTGCTCTGTAAATTTGGCTTTTCTATTAAAACTGGGATTTTATCATAATGAAGAGTTGTAGTTGTATATCTTATCTTTTCAAACATAAACTGTTCTTCCCATCTTTTTGATTGTTGTTGATGTCACTTCCTCTTACCGTTCTTTACACTGATGGCTTTTTTCATTGTCCATTTTTGTTTGCAACTTTTATATTCTTCAGGTAAATTAGTATTCTAGTATTAACCATGTCACCCCTCAGATGAGTCACATGACCTGAGTGAAGGAGAGTTAATTTAGAATCTAAACAAATCACCTAAATGTTTGCAGAGGAGAAAGGTATGAAAAGCAGATATTAAATGAAGCGGAGAGAGAAAAGAGTAATGTTGAGGTTGTGCTCTTCCTGTTTTTGTTTTTTTTTAGGGTCACACGTCAAACGGTAGGGTGGAGCTTCCTGACCCATGGAGAATTACTTCCAGGCCGAGGCCTTTAACCTGGACAAGGTGCTGGACGAGTTTGAGCAAAACGAAGGTGAGCAAGAAAGACTTTATCATAATAAAAAAGACACTCTTCAGACAAATGTTAAATGAGCCGATCATACAAATCCAGCTTATGTGGACATATCTTATTTCCCACTTCATATACAAATAAATTAATGCAATGCACGTTTTATGGGCAAATTAAGGGGTTTCAATCTGACAATGGCCTGCCTTCAGACCATGTATTTCTGTTGGTCTTCTCTCCATCTGGACTCATAAGGTCAGCCTGACTTTATATTCACACATGATATTTACTTGTGCACTTCGGAGTCCACATTCAATTGCTTCTCACTTTTTTAATTCAAACAAAACGACACTGTAGTCCCCTTGTCACTCGTTACAGATTTTAGTGCTTGGTCTGAAGGAGTTTTTTTGCTTAGTTTACTTTTAGATTTTGGGCTTTCACACCACACAACTGTTTAATATGTATCAAAATAAATGTTATAATCCATGTTGCTCAAATCTCAAAATTTTTATAATGTGAAAAGTATTACAGCTTAAACAAATCTGAAAGCATTTTTTGATTTAGATTTTTTTTCACGATTCACAAAGACATTATTATCATGTCTGTACAGGGCCTTTGAGTAACACCTACATAATTGAGGGTGTCCCCACAGGGAATACAGCTAATTTTCCATCTCCCATCGGTTTGTTCGAGATCGGAAAACAACGTTTTTGCTACTACATTAGCTGCTGCTTTAAACTCAGTTATTTATGGCGACTGTAAAATAAGCATATTTTTGTGTTACATTATGTTCTGTCTGTATTTGTCCTCAGCGATTTGTTTTCTGCCTGTTTATAAGTAAGAAAATAACAGTTTTATTTTGGATACATATATTGCACACACATTTCTGCTCACGTATCTCAGCATCCATGTGAGCTGCCAACCTGACTGACGGCTCCCTGGGGTTACTCAAGTGTTTGGCCCACTTTCTCATTATTTCCCAGTCCATTCACTATGCACTAATTTCACACTCCATGCCAACCTCGTTTCTCAGCTCCTCTCCTGGATGGGTTTTATAATCACCTGGGAGTGTAGCAGATCAAAGCTTCCTGTCTTACTATAATGGGTCATGTTTGCTTCACAAATCTGAACAGTACAGGAGGACTGGTCCACTGGCAGGGTTAATAATTAGAATTTTTATTTATTTTACTAAAATTAATGTTTATTCATCAAAGTTATGTTTAAAGAAACTCAGAAGCGTGATAAAACGCGTCTTAACACAACAGCCTGAAGTTACTACAGAAATATTATTATTTACTGGGCATATTTTATGAGATCATTTTGTCCTATTATTTATACTGCCTATGCCACATGCCAAATATATTATTCAAGCTGACTTGTAAGTGTGCCGCGTAATGTCGAACATTAAATGCCGGTCCACCACTCGTTCTGTTTTATTCACCATTTCCGAAGTGTTAGCGATTGGGTATTTAACAAAGTCACTGAGTTTGTTTAGGTTTAGGTACTTCCCTTTCATTTTTCTCTCTTAATGTATAGATCTTGATTGTGTATTTGATTATGTTAGTAGCTCAGTCTGCCTTAACCAAAGTTAAAAAAAAACTTTTATTTTAATTGTGCATCATCACATTTATATCAAAACAGTTAATGATTTTATTATGTCCTTAGCAATTTATGAATAAAAAGTATATGTCTGAGACTGTCAAGGCTGTCTAAAATTATAAATGGGTTCCAACTGAAAAATGAGTCTAACAATGCCACTCTTGCCATGTTTTGGTGCATTTAAAACAAATAAGTAACCATGGTTAACTTGGATAAGTGAGAACGCTACCATACCAACGTCGGGTACCCTGAACCTGCTCCAAGACCTGCTTCTTCTGCTAAAATGTGAACCTTAGGTGGATCGCAATCGTCTAAACGAGCCCTAACAGGAAGTGCGGCATAAATTTGTGACAAAAACACTATATAACATTAAGCTTTCGCAAGATTGGAAACAAAAAAAACTAACCAAAACCACATTGTCCATCAACAAAACAAAGTGGGTTAAGGTCAAATGTGGAGGAGGTAAAGTGCCTTTGTAGCATATGGGCCAATAGCGTTATCTAGTGTGTTTCTTGAAAAAGGCTTTGCTTTTTTGTTGTTGTTTAATCGCAGTTTAAAATACTAGTTATGAACGTGAGGTGGACCAGTCTTTTTGCAAACTGACCAAACTAAATGGGTTGTTTTCTGTTTTGGGGCAAACTAAATGAAGTAGTCTAAGTTCAGGAAATGGCTATGTATGTAATCCACCCTGACTTTCTTTTTTTTTCTCTTCCAGATGAAACCGACACTCCCATTCTCTCAGATGCCAAGTGGACCCAGATCCTGGCCCCGCCCGCTCACCTGCTCTCTCTAAACCCCGCCCTGGCCCACGCAGACCTCAGCCCCCGGGAGAGTCCGCTGCCCTTTAAGACCCTCCCCGACTCCACATCCAGCGTATCCCCGGGGGCCGACCCCAAAAGACACCCCTGCAACCCTGAGCCTTCGTCCTGGGACGAGGAGAGATCGGCGGACGTCCACAGTCCACCGCTTCCTCAGCCCAATATTGGTAAACTGGTGGGCGCTGACGACCTCTCGCCTCCACCACTAAACTCTGTGGAAAATGGCTGTTTGCAGGAAGACAAGCCTTCTCTGGACGGCCAGCCTTCAGCATCTGACAAAGACCAAGAGGACAGAGGTGTTGCTTATCATTTTACTTTTGACATAGGACGTAGGCAGGACAAAACATCTGCAAATACTCTACTATCCATTTCAACAATACAAAATGGTGAACTTGTCAAAGAGGAGAACACTATAGAACAAATTGACGAGTTGAACCAGGAAGGACTTTTATTGAATGGGACAAATGGCAATGAGCTGGACAACACTGATTTGGAAAAGGAAAGTATATTTGGTTCAGAGGGACAGACAGAGCAAGAAGGAAATGGCAAAAAACATAACAATGGTTTGGATCAAGATGGTAGGTCCCAGTCTGAGGGGAACGAGGAGGATGAGGGGAGTTTGTCTGCTTGTGTTTTGTCCAAAGAGGACTCTGTGACCGAGGAGAAAGAGATGGAAGAAAGCAAACAAGAAAGTACAGACGGAGGAGGAGCAGCTTCAGGTAGCATTCGACCAAAACTCAACAATGGTCGACTTCAGCCGGTGAGCATCCCATACGGAGGGGCACGTCCAAAGCAGCCTGTCGGTCTCAAACTTCAGATCCACAGCCGTTGATGAGTCATGTCCAAAACCAGCTGGACCCGTCCATCGTCAGCTGTAAAAACAAAAACTTAGAGAACCAGAGTCGTAGAAGTAACCCCTCGGAAACAACGGACAATTCTAATCCAGCAGCGGTAAATGGTGACGCCAATGCCCACTCTCCCTCCTTGGTGCCCTTTGAGAGTCCAGACAATGACCTTCTGGCGGGACAGCAAGGGGCACAGTGCAGAAAACCCACCAGCATACTGGGAGAGGTAGCCCCAGTGTGGGTGCCCGACTCTCAGGCTCCGGTCTGCATGAAGTGTGACGTCAAGTTCACCTTTACAAAACGGAGGCACCACTGCAGAGCCTGTGGCAAGGTCAGTCGACTCAGTCACAGTTACAGAGAGAAAATCCAACTAAAGGCAATAAAACGCAGCGTCCCTTCAGCAGCCTGTGCAGACAAGATAATATTACATAATGCAGAGTAGCCAAAAGATATTCAGTATTTCTGTTTTGTTCTGTCTGTCAGATTGAGCTCTAATTCCCCAAATGTTGACTATTATTGGATGGTTAATTAGAAGGGATTATTTAGTAAACAGCCCATATACAGTATTTGAAAACCACCTTACAGGTCTGTTTTTCTTAACAGGACTCATATAGGCTGCATTCACACCTAAACTAAAGGTGGGGTCCAAATGCAGCCCTTCGCAAAGTTTTATGTGGCCCTACAATACAAGTAGATAATATTTTTGGCACAAGGTTTTTATTGGATTTGAACAAGTTTTATATTAAATGTATTTTATTTGTTCATGAAATCTTATAGGTTAAGCCAGTTTTTGCTACAAAGATCTGTTCATATCCATCATAACCTGTTCAGATCCAACTAAAACCTGTTCAAGTCCATTTAAAATCTGGTCAAATCCAACTAAGACCTGAGTCTGTGTAGGTTTCCTGTTGTAGTTCCATGATAGTATTTTCATTCATTTTCTCACTTTTGGACATGCATTTTCTCACGAGCTGCAACAAACTGAGCCAAAGCCAACAGCCAGCCAGCTTTAATAAACCCATCTAGAAGAGCATTACTCACAAATAATGGCACAATTAAGAGTGTAGGAAAGGTGAGAAACTGAACTAAAGGATTTAACACAATTATTTTGGGCCAAACCCACGTCCAGATTTTATGGTTGAGAACCCCCGTATAAACAGATACACTATTGAGATTTGCTTTGGTCAGTAATTTACAGCCATTAAATTATTAGTTTTATTCGGGTGTACTTTATGGGCATGAAAGAAAAACACAAACCTCACACATAATGACCGTGGTTTAACTATATTAAAAATATACTATGACTTAAAGTGGATTTTGTCTTTCCCTGTGACGTGCTTTTACGTCATAGCTTGTTGTTGAGATGCACTTCCAGTTATTTGTAAGTGGACATAATCGCATGATCAAAACGGACAATGTTGTAGTCAGTGTTGTAGTTGTTTTCCGGTAGACTGTTAATCAAACAAACAAAATTTGCGTCACCAAGACCTTGAACTACTTGTGTTATGGTCTTTACTGCAGCCAATACAACTAAATTGAAGCAACTGTAGAGAATTAATAAATATGTGATTTAAAAAAATCAATAAAAGAACAATTTATAGGTATTATATTAGTAGTATATAAAACTATACATGAGCTTATTATTATTCCTCTTTTTCAATTGTGTAAAAAAGAAAAGGGAAAAAAAAGGATGACATTATGAGCCAAAGTATATGAATATTTATGCAAACAAATCTTTTTTTTTCTAGTGTCTAGTTTTTTTGCAGGTCTATTGTACACTACACTTTTTGCACACTCTGGGATGCTTGGAAAAATATCCTAAATCTGAAACCCCATTAAAAAATACTAACACAATGACGTCAATGTTGTTGCTTTTTGGGGCATTTTTAATTCTGATTTTTGTCTCAAGCGGCACCAGAGGGTGGTTATTTGGAGGGGTCTACAAGGGTTAAAAACTCACATCACAACATTATAACAATTTGATTGATTTAACATGAGTATTAAAGCAGATCATTTTTTAAAAATAGTTTTTATATATATATATATATATATATATATATTTTTATATAAACTCAGAGTCCTCAGTTCAATTAGACCTTGAGATCAGGGTAATTTGAATCCCACACAGATGAAGAGTGGTGTTTCCGATCAACAAAAGAAAGAAGATGCGGTCGCTGACACGGCAGCAGGAAAAACGCTGGACTGCTTCTTAATTTTCCTCGGTGGTAAACAAACATTGGACCGGGAGGAGCTGGCACTGCAGTATTTCTGACACCAGCATCTAGGACCTAACAATGAATAGTTGCAGCGGGATCTACTCACAGTCACACAAACAGGCAGATGATAAAAGTAACCTCCAGTCTGTGTCTAATCATTGTCTAAATACAAACGTTACTGGATAATGTGTAATGAGCTAATAAACCACAGAACAGGAAAACAATATCTATTAAATGGTACATTAGGTGCACACTCAATCACGACTTGAACCTTTTTTTTTATTTCAAATAGTGAGAGTATACGGATGTGTGAAGAAATGGTGTTAGAATGTGGAGTCATTTAACTGTTTTAAGTGTTTTTGTTTTTTTCCCTGGTTTCAGGTCTTCTGTGCCGCCTGCTGCAGTCTGAAGAGCAAACTCGTGTACATGGACCGAAAAGAGGCTCGGGTCTGTGTTACATGTCATTCAGCTTTGACTAGTGGTGAGTTTTTCAGTCTTTTCCATTGTTACTGTCTTTACATTTACATTAACGTTTTAGTTTGTAAAATACTTTTAACTTGACGTGCTGAGTCGCTATTACCACCTAAAAGTATTTCCATATTACTGTGGATGTAATATAATGACACACAGGGCACATTTACATAAACGTCAGTCGTGTTATTAGGCAAGTGATTATTTTGACCATATCATCATTTTATCCATAATTGCCAACTAAAAGCTTGAATCCTTATTGGATTTAATGCATATCAGGTGAAGTGTATTTGTGTAACGAGGGAGGGTGTGGCCTAAGGAGATCAACACCATAATTATTAGGCAGATTCTTAACCTCAGGAAAAAAGGGCCAAAAAAGAGATTTAACTGACTCTGAAAAGTCAAAAATTGTAAAAAGACTTTCACAAGGATGTAGCACTCTTGAAATATCTAAGATATTGGGGCGTGATTACAGAACCATCAAATAGTAGCAAATAGTCAACAGGGTTGCAAGAAACGTGTCGAGAAGAAAAGACACAAATTAACCGCCAAAGATCTGCAAAGAATCAAACATGAAGCTACCAGGAACCCATTATCCTCCAGTGCTGCCATATTCCACCACTGCAACCGACCTGTGTCAAGAAGAACGATGTGTTCAGTTCTCAGAGACATTGCCAAGGTAAGAAAGGCTGAAACCCGACCACCTCTGAACAAGACACAGAAGTTGAAACGACAGATTTTTCAAAGGTTGTGAACTGATGAAATGAGAGTGACTCTTGACGGACCAGATGGATGGACCGTGGTTGGATCAGTGACAGACACAGAGCTCCACTTGGACTCAGACGCCAGCGAGGTGGAGGTGGGGTACTGGTATGGGCAGGTATTATTAAAGATGAGCTAGTTCGGGTCATTTCGGGTTGAAAATGGACTGCCAATTTTTAGAAGACACTTTCTTCAAGGTGGTACAAAAAAAAAAAAGTCAACATCTTTCAAGAAGACTTTTTTGGTTTTTATGCAAGACAACGCTCCATCACATGCTTCAAAGTTCTCCACTGCGTGGCTGGCCAGTAAAGGCCTTAAAAATGAAAAACTACAGACATGGCCCCTTCTTCGCCTGACTTAAACCCTATTGAGAACTTCTGGGCCCTTCTTAAGCAGGACATTTACAGTGAAGGTAAACAGGACACCTCTCTGAACAGGGTTTGGGAGGCTGTGGTTGCAGCTGCACAAAAGATTGATTTTGACCAGATCCAGAAACTGACCGACTCCAAGAATGGACTTGTGACTGTTATCGAAATAAAGGGTGGCTATATTTGTCACTGAGGTTTTTTTTTTTTTTTAATTTCACAAATGTTTATTTGTAAATTTTGAGTTGAGATAAAAGTGAGATGGGAAAATTTAAGTTTTTTATTTAGTTGCATAATTCTGCACACTAATAGTAATAATAATGGTGTACATGTAGCTATATAAACTTCACTTTTTAAATGTTCAGGTTTGAGGGTTTGTTAACATTTTGGATTGACCAAGAGCACTGTAAAAATACCACTTGCCTTATAATTGTGCACAGTGTATTTTGGAATTGTTGAATGGCAGGTATTAAAAAATATATATATTTATTAATTGATTAATTTTCTACCGCTTTGTCCCATTGGGGGTCGCGGGTGACTGGAGCCTATCCCAGCAGCTTTGGGCCTGAGGCGGGGTTCACCCTGGACAGTGGCCACTTAGTCGCAGGGCTGACATTTAGAGACAAACAGTGACAGACAACCATTCACTCTCATTCATTCACTAGGGACACTTTAGAGTTGCTGATTAACCTGTACATGCATGTCTTTGGACGGTGGGAGGAAGCTGGAGTACCTGGAGAGAACCCACTGTAACACGCGGAGGACATGCAGACTCCTCACAGAAAGACCGGAGAATACTGAGAATGTTTTGAGTCGGCTGGGTTTTGAACTCACAACCTTCTTGCTGTAAGGCAGGAGTGCTAACCACTCTGCCACGTGCGCACTAAACACCGCACTAACACGTTTTTTCTATGAGGTCAAGAGTAATGTTAATCCCATTTCAAAAACTATTTAGTCAGTCTGAATAATTCTCAGATTAAAAAATACTTTGCCCCATATTGATAGCACATGTGACGTCAAGTCGGAGATCAATTTTAAGTTCTTTTTCAAATGTTTTTTCTGTGTTTTCAAGTGCACTGTAGTTTACTTGAAACAGCTGAGTGAAGGGCTAGACGGAGCTCTGTTCTGACTCATCCTATTAGCACATAAATGTAATTTGTGTGATTAAATGTAAGCCCCAGACCTCTTTAGTCCTCTGATCTAATTTATTTATGCACTGTGTGTTTCAGCGCCATTGTGGGAGACACAGGTTACACCGAGCAACCAGAGTCCGAACCCAAACAACCCATCAGAGTACTGCTCCACAATCCCCCCTCTGCAGCAGGCACAGGCCTCGGGAGTCCTCAGCTCTCCTCCTCCGACTGTGATGGTCCCAGTGGGAGTGCTCAAACAAACAGGCAACGAAGGTAACATTTTATCACTTGATTTTTAAATGTCCTGGAAATATGAAACATAACTGTGTAAAAAATACTAGGCATTTTTGAAAGGCAGAGTATCTAAGAAGTAAAGATGAGCAGAGGTTCACCAATCTGCAAAAAACTGTCAAGATTGTCGAAAAATGTTAAATTGCAATATTGTACCATCTACAGAATCATAATCTCATTAAAAGATTCAGAGTTGAAATTACTGCATGGGCTCAGGAACAGTTCCAGAAGTCACTGTGTGAGACACCGTACACATGTGACCCACAAATGAGACTTAAAGCTGTATCAGGCAAAGAAGATGACCCACCATCCAAAAACACTGCCATCTTCTCTGGACCAAAGCTGAAAGCAACACTATTTAACCTTTTATCCCCAAAAACAGAGTGGGAAGATCATTACATTATATTTGATGAGTTGACATGAATTGTGCTCAGCCACCATTGTAAATTTCAGAGCAGGCTATCATCTCATAAGAAGATAAAATGATACTATGATATTTACAGAATATTTATAAAACTGAGTTTTACCTTTAGCATAAGTCTCTTTCAGTCTTTTAGTAAATATACAGCCTAAAAAGTCATGTTGCTTTAAGATAAAGATTTAAATAATGTGAACCCTAATATTAATAACCTTTTGTTTTCACTTTTAGCATCCCTCTCTAATGACCAGAGGAGGGTGTGGTTTGCAGACGGTTTCCTGCCAAACGGAGACGCATCTGAACCTCTCGCATCCCTCCAAGCCCCCTCTCAGTCCCTGGCCATCTCCTCATTTTCAAACAAGTCCTCCGCTCCGGGCTCTTCAGAGGTACTCCTGTCTTTAAAAACATTCAGCCACAGCTAAGGTCATTACGTTGGCTTACACAAGGACTTGTTTGTGGCTTAGTGGCCTGGACTGTTGCAAATGTGCAGTAAACTGGAATGTCCCATTTGCTTAAGAAGTATTGGAAGAAGGAATGTTCAGAGTTCACAACAACAAATAACACTACATTGAGCCATCAACGTTGCCATGTTGATGGATTTGTTTTTGTATTCAGCATAAACTTCACTTTCATTACAGTTAGCACAAATATTAATTTTAATTTTATCCCAAACGTTTGACTCACTTTTGTAATTGTAGAAAGATTACATTTAGAGCACAGAGCTGCTCATATTTGTGTGTTATATTAAACACGTGTCCTTCTCCCTTTATGTATTTACAGGCGGCTCATCCCGGTGTGGCCCCTATGGGCAGTCCCGTGGGTAGCTCAGTGAGCCTAATCCCAGAGGACGGGCTCCCTCCCATCCTCATCTCCACCGGCGTCAAAGGAGGTACGGGAGGCCACATCACAGGTGCTTGCCCTCATCCTCACCATTTCACTGCCTCTGTGTGCTTCTGTCGGCTGCACTGTGCTGTGTTTGTGTGCTTTATCACGGCCCATGTCTCATCACTGGTGTCGGGACAGCACTGTTCTCTCAGAGTTCCCACACGTCCTGGAGTAATTTTATCTGTAAAATTTAGTTTGACACTTGATTGGCTTTAGGAAAACAATTCATCTTGCATTTGCTTTTTTGTAAACCCAAACTGAATTTTAAGTTGCAGTTCTGACCCACTGTTGTAAGTTTAACCCAAAGCAGAGTCGAATAGTCAGTGTTGTAGAATATATCAAAAATGTATTGTTTTTGCAATATCAGCAACTGCATGACACTATGACATTGATGTGATGCTGCTTCTCTGTGATGATTCAATTAAAACAGAGTCTTAAAGTGCACCCAAGAGGTCTTAAGTTAACCTGGTTCATTCCTACATTTAGTCCTGGTTTAGACCTGTTAAGTCTTAGTTTAGACCCTGTTTAGCCATGGCTTAGTCCTTGATTTAGTCCTAAATTAAATTCTAGTTGTTTAACGTTTGCTTTTATTACTGAAAGTTAGCCCAGAGCCTTTAATTAATTTATTTAAACTTTTGCTATATCAAAAGCTATATGACATATTCTAAAAGGTTAAGAAAAGAAGGCATTTGGACATAGTTTGGAAACAGAAAATTGTTTGTCCATCATTCGAGGGCTTTGTCAATGAAGTAGACTGGTCTGTGAGCTGAGGTTATATCCCTCAGAGGGAGTGGTTTATTCAGGGTCTAACACCGAATGAGACAATAGATGTTAGTATGAGTCTTGTTAAGCAGGTTTCCACCTCTGGGTCATTAGCATAACACAACCTGTCTGAAGTCGATGGGTTGTTGTTTTGTTGGAACGGTCTCTGTCTGGGTTTTAACACAGTTGTAAATAGATGACAGATTGTGCCTCAGCCCTTCTTCTCTGTTTAGTGAGGGCTGTTCTAATTTAACATAAATTAAGCCACTCCCTTGGATGAGGAACAAAACATCTTCTGTTTCCAAACTATTTTATTTTTAACTTTTAAGCATTATGACTAGAAACCACCACAGACTTATGTCAGATGGTTACTGGAATATTCATAGATATTAGCATTTTTTCCCCTAATTTCAGATGGTTACACTTGGATCATCAGCAATAAAAATGATTTCTTAAAAACTGTGTGAACAGTGATCTGAGTAGAGTCATCATCTGTTTTAGTCTCATGTGTAACTCCTTTCCATTTGCACCACTTCAGTCACTCTTCCTCCTCATCCTCGTTCTATCTCTTTAACTTAACTCCGACTCTTTCCTCCATCGCTGTCCCCTTCCTTACGTCGTCCGGCTGCAGACTACGCTGTGGAGGAGCGTCCGTCGGAGATCGTCCTCATGCAGCAGCTGGAGGAGGGCGGCCCAGACCCTCTGGTCTTTGTGCTGAATGCTAACCTACTCGCAATGGTCAAGCTCGTCAACTGTGAGTCCAACAGAACAGTAACCATTATCCTTGAACAATAATCTGTTATGAATCTACTTTATTTAAATCCATCTTTACAAAAACAAATCCATTTCTTAAACATAGACCCTTACTGTACATCACACTGTAAACTGTAAACTGCCATTACAAATCGACAACATGCACATTGATCATAATTATTTGTCTAATAAATGTAAATTTATTCTTTGTTATCCTCCAGACGTGAACAGGAAGTGCTGGTACATGACGACCAAAGGGATGCACGCACTGGGTCAGGCCGAGGTTGTGATTCTCCTCCAGTGTCTCCCCGACGAGAAAACCATCCCCAAAGATATCTTCAGCCACTTTGTGCAGCTTTATCAGGAGGCCCTCACCGGTGAGTACGAGCTCCGACCGGCTCAAGGTTAAAGAGGGAGATGGTAGTTTGTTTTTGCTTCTGTCTCAAGGTTAATGGTTAAATCTACTTTTCTGTACATCAGGAAGATTCAGCAAACTTGTGTTGTTAATGATTTTTCTGTAAAATCAACCAGAGCAAAGAAATGAACCCAGGTTGGTGCTCTTTAACAGATTAGCAACCACACACAAAGTGCATGGTGTAAGGGTTCCTACTTTCATGAAAAAACCTGGAACATTCACTTAACATGTATCTCAGGTCACGGAAAAGTCATGGATTTTTAGTTGTTGTCAAAGCGCTTTGAGTCCACTAGGTGGAAAAGCACTTTATAATTAAATATATAAAAAAATAATAATAATTATTCTCCACACAATATGCATCTCCTCTGTGACAAGTTTTTTTATTATGTTTTGGTGAAAGTTATACTGTGCTCTCAGTGTTTACTACAACTCCTAATAATGTGTATAATTTTACAAAAGGAACAGCCTTGTTTCTTTGGTGTAGACAAGTTAAAGTAAAGTTTAAATTGATATAACCATAGTATTAAAGCATAAAGCAACACAATAAATACTCCACTGACTGATTCATAGTGACGGCAGGAATCTTTTTTTGGAAAATCACTCTGAATATTAGCTCCCTGCTGTGAGGTCACTTTCCTCCAGGCCTGACACCTCGTTTTGCATTTACTTGCTGCACGCTTCAGAATAAAAAACAGATCATATCCTGTGACTTTGACAGCTCACTACCTGCAGGCCGTTTCCGTTGTGGAGGGGATCATACTGTCCGAGTCATTCTTGATTAAAGTATCGTCAGATGCTGCTGTAGCCTTTTTCAGCCTCAGAGCTTTGTCTAACATTTTGTGTTTGGAGCCAAAGTCGCTGGGTCCAGGCTGTTTGGAGTAACCTGAGTTTTTTGTGGGTAATATGAGGAATGGTGTGAGCCCCTACAGCTGTTATTTGCAGACATCTGAGTTCTGTGTTTGGAAATTTTCCAAACACAGAACTCAGATGTCTGCAAATAACAGCTGTTATACACAAGCTTTTGTTTTAGTTTTTTTGAGAAAGGAATGGTTTTCTTATAATAAAGCACTCAAAGAAAGTTGACGTCTATAATGTAAAAACATGCAGACTACAGAAATTTAGCAACTTCAGAAGAAATGCATAATTTTACGATTATATATTTTTTTTACCGACAACTAAACAAATGATGTTGATGTTGTTTTAGATCTGCCCAGACAGACTTCAGAAAGCTAAAATATTTTGACATATGTACAACTCCAACACCAAAAAATCTGAACATTATGTCAAATCAAAATGAGAAAGACTTGGAGACCATTGAAAATAATACACAGTACATTATCTGATGTTAGAACTTGAAGTATAACTTAAAGTGTATGTAACGAGCCTGAAAAGCATTACAACAATAGTATTACATTCATTTTGTTAATTTCCTGACAGAAGGGAATTTAAACCTTATTTTAAAGACAAAGTTCACCTGATTTGACAGATACAATCATTAAAAAGTATAAGTGAGTTTTAATACTGCATTTGTCTCTTTAAGTCTTTTACTATGTTTAAAGACTTGTAGTAGTATTTTTACTGTAAATAGTGCTGCTGTTGAGTAACTAGTAATTCTTAAATAAGTAAATTTTTTATAAAGCCTACAATACCATTGGGGGGAAAAAAACAAAAGACCAAAAGTGTGTAGTTTCTGGCGGCATCTAGTGGTAATAGTAAAAACTGCAGTTCCACCATTCACAGTGATCTCTGGCACTGTTGTCTTTTTCTATGACCAAACTACCTCATCTCTTTTTTTACTCAGTTTACTCATCTTGAACCTCGAATGAACAAACCTAGAGGATATTGGTCTGATGGAGCTTTTACTTTGAAAATATATTTTTTTATGACATTTACATTAATCCTAAAGCTGTTGTGTGTGTTCTGTAAAGCCATAGAAACATTGGTTACTGGGTAATATGGAGCTTTATAGGGTCTATATTTAAGATGAAGACACATGCAAATAGGACTAAACCATAGGACCATGAAAACAAGAAAAGACTTGTTTAAAGAAAAAGAAAAATAGCTTCTTTTTTTTTCTCTCTTCTGAAGGCAACGTGCTGAGCCACCTGAGTCACTCATTCTTCACGCAGAGCTTTCTGGGCAGTAAGGAGCACGGCGGCTTCCTCTACATCAGCCCGTCCTTCCAGTCGCTGCAGGATCTACTGCTGCCCAACCCGCCCTACCTCTTCGGTATCCTCATCCAGAAATGGGAGACGCCCTGGGCTAAGGTCTTCCCCATTCGGCTCATGCTGCGGCTCGGAGCTGAGTACAGATGTGAGTCCGGGAAGCGCTCTGTGAATACAAAGTGGTGCAATGTCCTGTCCTTTTGAGTAAACTTTAATTACAGTATTGTCTCTTTAGTGTTACAGTGTTACCTTTGACCTCATGCACAATATTAACAGCACAATGACCTTTCCTAAAAACCATAGTCAAGCTTCAAAGACACTGAGAAGCAGAAATACTTAAGTCAGTAAAAAATCGTAACTGTTCTTGCGTAAAACACTTTGGAAATAACTTGCATAAACTAGAAGATTACAGAGGCAATATGACTTATTTCTCTGAATAATAGTAATCGTCTACACAGTCATTATTGCACATTATTTGCGCTGTTCTGGTGCTAGAAGCCGAATTAGCCCCAACAGTGTGTTCAGTGCAGGGTTAGAGGGTTTGTCCAATAAATTTGATTTTTTTCGCTTCCCAGGCAGCTTGTGATATCACTTTCTAACTGAAGGGAGATTGGAAAGCTGGTTCTCAGACATCTTCTGTTACAAATTTAAATGAAAGATCAGGAAAAAGTTTCAATGGGGTTTTTGTTAGAAACAAGCAATAAACGGGTTACCCTCTGGTTAATTTGGGGCTAGGTTGAGAGGTTACATGTACCTTTTTGCAATTATTTATGCCATTTCTAGTTCTGACCTAGTCCTGTATTCAGAGAAAGATTTTTATTTTTTTTTTTATTATCCCCCTTAACAGTTTAAGAACATTATTGTGATTTAATTGGATGTAAAAAGTGCTAGTCAAGAGCTTTCATTTGATATAACTCAATTTCACCTAAAATGTCTTGGTCATTTGGTTTTCATCCCTGAATATTGCCTTTTTTTTATCTGGGGAAAAATATGGCATTTCTGTAGTTGTTAGCTGAAGTTGTAGGTAAAGCTTATTTTACTCCCAACTCAAACCTTCTATGTATTCTTCTTCTACTGCGTTTGGCATAATGGCTGTACTCTACTCCCCCTGCTGTTGATAGATTGCATTGCACTAACCCAAAGTCAAATCCAGTCAAATTCAGTAAAAAATAACTGTTCAGCTACTTTTGTGAGGCCTAGTATGTTGAAGCATGTAGAGTTCCCAAACCTCTTACGAAAGGGTTTATCAAAAGATGCTCCTCTCCTGAAAATCCTCAGTTAAACCTGCCAACGCAGAGCACTGCCTGGCTCCGCTAAGCCTGGCTCCGCTAAGCCTCTTCAACTCTCAGCCGTTTGCTGCAGAATATATTATATGAAATGAATATATTGTACAAATAGCCTCATCGGCAAAGTGCTCAGTGACTCTCTGATGCCCTTGTGCCTCAGATTCAGGCAGAGATTGGTCTTTAGTGCTAATAAAGGTCTGTGGTGACATCTTATTTCCAGCTGTTTGTGGAGATAAGGCTAAATAAAGTGACATAAGGAGCTTTAGAGAACTGCTGTCTTTGATATATTTTTTTTTATTTTATTTTTTCTCCTCACTTGAGGATTAGGAGCTGCACTGAACAGCTCTTCCCGCTGTTTGATGTGACTGTGGGGTCTTTAGCCTTTTCATTTCCATTCATCAACCTAGTCATAAATGCACCACACATGAGTCAAAAAGCAATTAATGCAAAATTAGACAAAAAGAAAATCTGAATAACCTTTCTGTTACCTGCTAAATTTTGCTGCCGTTTCCAAAATAAAAGTAATAATTAGTAGTAGTTTTTAGACTGGAAAAAGCTATTGTATGATTTAGTTTTAATGCATCTTCATTCACACTTAACCATTTTGTTTTGCAGTTTATCCGTGCCCATTGTTCAGTGTTCGCTTCAGGAAGCCTCTGTTCGGTGAAACTGGACACACAATCATGAATCTACTCGCGGTAAGTGCAGTAAGAGTTTTCTTAACACAGCCAAAATCCAAAGACAAATATACACAAAACTGGCTCAAGCTTCTGCTTTTTTTGCGTAAAATGCAAACCCTGTTTTATTATTTGGCTCTGACTTTTGGTTTAGGTACTTAAATGTTTCCCTTTTTTTTTTTTTTTTTTAAAGAAATAAAATAGTGGTTTAATGTTGGGCATAGTATACCATTAGTTCTACACGTACAATTACACCTGGCTAATTGTGTTGACGTGTGTTTGTCATAGGATTTCCGTAACTACCAGTACAATCTGCCGGCGGTCAAAGGTCTGGTTGTGGACATGGAGGTGAGGAAGACCAGCATCAAGATTCCCAGTAATCGCTACAATGAGGTATGTTACTCTCAGAGATTCACGCAAATATGAGATGGTTATTAAAGCTCAAACTTAACAACCGTTCGGCACTAGGCCCTTTTGCAGAGCTCAGGGAAGCCATCTTAAATAGGGAGTGTCCAGTGTCCACTCCAGCGAAGTCAAAGTCTTCAACGATACCGTCATACCTACGATATTAAATGAATGTACTGTAAAATAATAACTGGACATAATACATTTATATGACATTACATTTAAATGACATGATACCTTCAACATTAACTTTATAAAACTGGTAAGCTTAAGCCTTTTTCCAAATTGCCTCCATACCCACTTCCACTCCTCCCTTGAGTGCCCTCGGTGAATGGAGTTGCCTCTATCACAGAGTAACGTCTAACTCATGCACGTCTCCTTCGGAAGCACCCCGCTCACTCTGATGGGAGCAGGACTTCTCTGTCACCATAATAATGTTAAAAAATGTGAGAAGAAGATTTGAACAGGAAGACGTTTAATGTGCATTTTGTGTTGGTGATGCTCCTGAGATGTTTTCACTTTTACAGTTAAACGCGTACATGGTAAGCAGTTTAGTCTTTCCCAGACCAGGAAACGTATATTTGACTTAACTACCTTAACTGTTCAAGCTTTACTTCACATGTCTGCGGTGTTACACGTCGGCGTTTAGAATTGTAAGCTTCCACAAAGAACGTGGAACTTGTCTGGAGCATCTGTCATGATGAGCTGAAGCCGGTGTTGCACACAGCGAGTTCGTCTGTAACGAACACTCACTCTGAACGTTCTAATAAGCCACTTGGCCCCTGACACTCACTGGTTTTAGATGGATGATTATGATGGATGATGCATGGATGTGTAAATCAAGTAGAAGTGAGTAGGAAACGGATTCAGAGAGGCCCCTATGTTCATTGCTCCATGTATACAACATCTTGGCGGAAAAAACCTGTTCAATGCCACAGTGCTTGCAATAATGTACAAATGCATAACACCCGGTTTACAGCTGCCACAGTTATCGCTGTTACCGTAGTTACAAACATGAACAGACGTGTATAAATGAGTATAAAAATATCCATGTGCTATGACCATCAGTGGTTTTATAGAGTAGGAATCTTAAGAAAGCCTCATTGGGAAACTGCTGCTGGTTTGGATCATTTGGCCTCGTGCCTCGCTAACAGATGGGGAGCCGGTAATGTTGAAGTTGGGAGTGTTTCGTCTCGGCTCACAGTCAAAGCCTTCAGCAACAGCGAGCGGTTAAAACCCTCCAGATTTCCACACTTTTATTTCTGACGTCTTCAAAGTGACTCCGGAGGATTTAGCCGAATTATGAAGTGGGATTTCTCATCTAATGATATCCACCATTTCAACGTCTTTCTCCTCAATCTGTCATCTCTGTGCCATCCCATTTAACTTGGAAGCCGTTACCCACAAGCCCTCTGCAATTAGGCTTAAGCAGGCGGCGTCCCTTAAGCTTTTTCTCCACAGCAGTACACACCCAAAGGGCAACTCGATTACACAATGTTATGGAGTGTTTTTTTTTTTTTTGTGTGTGTCCTTGCAGCTGATGAAAGCTATGAATAAGTCCAATGAACACGTGCTGGCCATGGGGGCGTGCTTCAACGACCGCGCCGACTCCCACTTGGTCTGTGTCCAAAACGACGACGGTAACTATCAGACGCAGGCCATCAGTATACACCACCAACCCCGAAAAGGTACGAACCCTCAATCTGATGATTACAAACGCTCACTCATAAAGCTCATAACAACTCTTAAACCTGTTTCTGTTCATTTCTTTTAGTCACTGGTGCCTGCTTCTTTGTGTTCAGTGGGGCTTTGAAAGCGTCGTCAGGCTTCTTGGCAAAAACTAGCATAGTGGAAGGTGAGAAATGAGATGGAAAAGTTACTGTTGGCGCTAAAAGAAAAGACTAGACGGTAATTGTTTTGTACTAAAGTGTGTTTTGGCACGAGCTGCGGCAGTTCGTCACGAAAATGTGGTCCTCTCTAAATGTCCAAAAAAAAAAACGGATAAAGTAACACAAAAACATTAGAAAATCTATAATACAGAAGCAAGACAAGGCTATTTATATAGAACAATTTATACTGTTGCCGTTCAAAGTGCTTTAGAGACAGGTTTAAAACACAAATGCAGTGCAGCACATTGACCTCTTTTGTGGCATGGGTCACACGTTGTCATTTAGTATATTTTAGGATATTTATGAGGTCAAGGGGGGTCATGGTAATCTTTTATTTTTAGCGGTACGTCATTGTTAGCACTAAAAAAAAGCTGGTTTTAAACACCTTTTTTTTTTATTAAATATTTGTATATTGGAAAGTTTTTTTTAATCATTCATTTCACAACAAAACAGTATTTTGGGAAGTAGTCTTTTTATATATTTGAGTTATTTGAAAGTGAGACAGTTTAGGAAATGAGGGGTAAAAGCACAAGGAGACAAACAGACCTGAGCCAGGCCTTGAACCTAGATTCTGTCGAAGTGCTGTAAATGAACTAAACTTAATCAATGAATCATAAAGTATATAGTACATAAAGTCTTTTCTCTTCAAACAACACTGAACTACCTTTTCCTTACACAACTATCCAGGTACAGTCCTCCTATAAAAACCTTAGCATGTCTTAACTGTAATAAGCACTGGGGCTTTTATTTTTGTTTTTTTTTCACTTATTTGAATGTGCTAATTTCTAAAACACAACATGAGTTTATCCACTACATTGGACTCTTGTTCGATATAAACAATAACCTTCTTTACACTTTCAGACGGAGTGATGATTCAGATCACAGCTGAGACCATGAACTCTCTACGGCAAGCCCTGAGGGACATGAAAGACTTCACCATCACGTGCGGTCAAGCCGACCAGGAGGAAAACCAGGAGCTAGTGCACATTCAGTGGACGGAGGACGACCACAACTTCAACAAAGGGTGAGAAGAGAGAGATGCATTTAAGTCACGGACAATTGAACTGATGGCCTCCGAACGCTCTGAAAACTCATTCTAAACGCTCGGGGAAGCCCTGCAGACTAAACTGAGCAGGCGCTGATGCTGGGGTTAGACCTTTTATACAGTTTTACACAAATTTAATAAAATCTACACAGTTGAACAGAGAAGCACTTGGACAAAATACATTCGCAATAGAGTTAAAGAGAATCAAATTTAGGCAAACAGTAAGTGTAAAAAATGTAACACATCACAAAGGCCTATAAACCAAAATATCCATGTTTATAATGAATTAGTCACAAAATATTTAGCTTAAGTGGTTCAGTTTTTTCTGCTTTAGCTAAACATTACCAGTCCTTGAAACATAAAAATAAAAAAACATTTTGTTTGTAAAAACAAACGTACATAAGTGTACATGCTTAAATATCACCATAATCTGTTTGTATCAGACACTTGAGTTAATGTGGGGAAATATTTATTTCTACATACTAGATACTTTCACATTGTTCTAGAGCCCTATTTAAGATATTTCCATAGTCTGTTCTTGTGTAGTTAGCTCAATTTTGTTTTATTTGCTTTACTGTTTTAAAAGAGCGTGTCTGTAAGAGTCTTAATATTTAAACTCGAGTTGTGTCCACAGAGTGATTAGTCCGATCGATGGGAAGTCTATGGAGTCCATCACCAGCGTTAAGATCTTCCACGGCTCAGAGTTCAAAGCCAACGGCAAAGTCATCCGCTGGACTGAGGTAACCCCAGCAGCCTCCTTGGTTATGCTTGCTCCTGTTTATCTCTTATATTTGACCGTCTTTGTGTCTGCGTCGGACCTCAGGTGTTCTTCCTCCAGAGCGAGGACCAGCCCAACGTTCTGAGTGACCCTGCAGACCACAGCCGACTGACGGAGAACGTGGCCAGAGCCTTTTGTGTGGCTCTGTGTCCTCACCTCAAACTGTTGAAGGAGGACGGCATGGCCAAACTGGGACTGAGGGTCACACTGGACTCGGACCAGGTGAGGACCAGGCCTAGAATAATTCACAATTGGACCAGTTTCATTATTCAACACAAACACTACAACTCTTTCAAGGATTTTTCTATGAAATGATCCACTTCCTTTATGTCTAAATGAATCTTTCCTGTTGCATTCAGGTTAATAAAGAGTTGAATACAGTATTTCTACAGCTGTGGGATGATACTTATTAAAACTGAAACCACTTAGTCTTTGTTTAGAAAGTCCTCCATTGGGAATGTTTGAGTTTATGAGTCATCACATGGTTTAATGTGATGTTTCACATTCATATCTCTTTGTAGGTTTGAATGGTTATTATTCTTGGATTACATTTGAAAGGAGAGGTCTCATTTGTGAAGCTTTTCTCTCGGAGACAGGGTTTGAAGAGAAAACAGTAGAGAATAATGGAGGAAGTAGGGCCGGACAGTGAATATACTGAGGTCTCAGAAGAAGTGTGAATACGAGTGGATGTATTTAAATGCTGTGGGCTGAAGGAGGTGTGTCTCTGTTACAGGTGGGATACCTCGCTGGCAGTAACGGTCAGCCGCTCCTGCCCCAGTACCTGAGCGACCTGGACAGCGCCCTCATCCCCATCATCCACAGCGGCGCGTGTCAGCTGAGCGAGGGCCCCGTCGTCATGGAGCTGGTCTTCTACATTTTGGAAATCATCTCGTAGGACCAGCCCCTCCCCCCGGGCTTCATGTCTCCGTCTGACTTCCCCCACAGTGCCCTCCCGGAGCAGGACTACTGTGGGTGTCCCGGCGGGTAGCAGTCCACACTCCACCTATGCATCCGCCACACATCTGTTCATGAAGCCCCCTCCGCCCAAAGGGGCCTGAAGCAATGCACTCTGGGTAAATTGAGCACTGGCCTCTGTGTAGCAGTGAGACACGTCCACTTACACTCTTATGCTCTACAATATCAACGCCACCTTTTTGACTTCTATTTTTCATGAGTTAAAGTCAGATTAAATTAGATTAAACCTGTTTTAGGTCAAGATGCTCTGCTACAGTGAGACGTTTCAGTAACTTCATTTACAAAGACAAACACGGCTCATTATTCAGTGTAGTGAGTAGTTAGTCGGGGGTGTGCATGCAGAGGCAACGGTGAAGTGGAAGTTTGGCTTTATTGACCGTTTCAAAAGCCGCTCCCTTCTCTGCGTTCTCTTTGTGACACAATCTCCTGTTTATCAGTGAAGTTTAATCAGCAGAGTGTCACAGACTGCTGCTGTAAACCCGCTCTTGTTGCTCCTAAAACAGTACTAAAGCTACAGAGTTTTTAAAATATAACTTCTGTCTGGTTTTGTTCACGAGAAGAGCGTACTAAGAAGCTCTACCATGTCTTAATAAACTACTAATCAGCTGATAATCTATACATCTTGGCACAAGTTATGTTTAATTATACTAAACGTGAGGAAAAAATGAAATTCATGAAAAACAGAAGCAAAAAAACAGTGTTAGTTTCCTGTTGAGCATAAGACGCACTCGCAAGTCACAGATTTCCAGAAGAGGTGTCTGTGCGCTGACGTCGTTTTCTGGAAAAACCCACCTTCAGCTCCACGTCTTCAGCTTTACTCAGACTTTCTCCAGACTGTACATATTATTTTTTAAGGCTGATGTCCCGTCCATTAAAACTGTAGCCTCCCAACAACTGCACGGCATTTCCACACAGTATTAACGAGACTCTGAGCAGCTCCAACCGATGAGTGTAAAATATGATTCACTAAAGTGAAGAAATAGCCCTTTTTGTCACAGATTTTAAAGTGGTTCCAATGCTTTATCAAAAAACTGTACAGAGACAACAGAGAGAAGAGCAAACAATCAACGTGTCTACATCAGTTTGTGGTCTTTCTATCAAAGAAGTACTTGTTATGTAAAGATATATATATATATAGAAATATAGGATATATAGAAATCTATATTAGAGCTGTATTAAAAATGCACTGGATTCAAAGCCATTTTCCAGCCTGGACAGCCATTAAACATTAAAGAAATTCTGACCAATCATAATCGTTTATCTAAAATGGGCCGGGGTTTATGCAAGGTTTTATTTGTCTTGATTGGTTGTATGTCTTTTTAAAAAAAAGGTTGGTTAAATTATTCCATAGTGTGGATTACTTTCAGCACAGACCCAGTTTAGAGAAGCAGACGGGACTAAACGGGTCTAAACCAGAATGAAATGGGTCTAAACCTGGACTAAACTTGGTTTAGTCTTTAGAATTGCTTGAAACTGACCAAAAAGACCAAATCTTTATATACAATCTGAAATGAGACCCATGGCTGACCAGGCTGCCCACTTCTGGAGTTAAATCAAGAGCTGGGATCCACTGAGTCCTGGAGAAAATCACTTTGTTTCGGACGATTATTGAAACTGAATGTATTCCATTTCTCGTTTATCCATCGTGTTCCTAAAACTTTCACGTTTCTGGACTGAGCAACAAAAATGGACCTGATTTTATTTGTTTTTACTACAAGAATGTATTTCCACTTAATTCAAACCTACGTCTTGTGGTTTTTGTTTGAATTTTGAACTCATCATTGAAACCAGTCGAGTCAAAATGCTCTGTACAGTCATCTTTCACTTTTCTCTCTTCGATCATAACATCTAAAACACATTTTTTATTTTATTAAACCATCTCTAACCAAGACAATCATGGAAATCTGCAGAAGAGCCGACACTTTTCACAAATTAAAAAAGAAAAACATACCTTTAGTGTCATTTCAAGGCCTGGGTATTTTTATTTTATTTAAAAAATAAAAAAATAATATTTTGCCACCCTTCTGCATGATCTCAAAACAAAAAGATATGTAATCAAACATTACTTTAATTTAGTAAATTTATTATAAATTTTTCCTTTTTATGGGGAAAAATTGTGAAGCTGCAGCACTTTCAGGAGTCCTCTGTGGAAAAACAAGAAATAACAGCCTCAAATTTACTTTAATGGTTTCTTCTTTAGTTTAGATTAGTTTTTGTGACGGATGCTTTTTTTTTTTTTTGTAAACTCTGGTCTCAACAATATCTCAAATCCATTGAACTTTAATAATTCATAAATAAAAGGCTAATAAATACAGTGTAAAACTGCAACTTTCAAACAATTATGTGAACGTGGTAAAATAAGGGGGTGGGGCCTATCACCTGTCAAAATAAAAGATAAATGTTGCCCTTTTTTTTTTTTTTTTTTTTTTTTTTTTTGGGGGTGCTGTTAAATTGAAAATATATTAGCTGTTTATGTATATTTTTTGGCTTTGCGCTAAAACTCAAATTTAAATCTGAAACTTTAGCTTGAGCTGTGTTGAAATAGTCCGATGCTCTGAAAAACTCGCTGAAAGTGAAGCCATTTCTGGGTTAAATACTATAATCATTTCCAGAGCCGGTGCTTCTCAATCACTGTGTTCTCACTTAATCATTTGTATTTATTTTTATAAATGGTCACACTTTTGTCCCATTTTTGACAAATGCAATATGTCCTAAGCCCTTCATAAAGGTGCAATTGTTCGACTGAAAAGTAGCATTTGTGTTAATCTTCTGTTATAATACAAACCTTATGCTGCATGAAAAACAGTGACAAGAGCAAATCGGCTGCATTTTAACGTTAAACAGCTACAGGTTTTTGTGGAAGAAGTTGAAAATTACATGGTTTTTATTTTAAAAAAAAATCTGCACATGACTTTTTCTTTACACTACAAGTGGACTTTATCAACTCTGTAGGATATGTAAAATAAAAACCTTGTAGAAAACTGACAAATGTTGACTCTGTTGTGCTTTTTCCTTCAGCTACAGCTCTGCTAAACGGGTGAAGGCGTTTTTCAATGACAAAATAAAAAAAGGACTTCCACTTTGTTTCTGGAGCTGGAAAGGAAATGCAAACTATTTAAAGGTTCGTATTAGCTTTTTTGATGACCAGACATTTAATGGGAGTTGTTAATCACTGAATTGTAAAGATGTTTCCAAAATCCAGCTTTTTCCCTTTTTTGGAGGACCTTTAGACAGTTTCATCAAATTAACAAATACTATAACAAGGGCTTAAACCGTTGACACCAGACACCTGTATTTGATATTTCAATACATTAGTTTTTTTTTTTTTTACATTAATGGGATAATGCTGTGTTAAAGGCAAATAATTGTGTATTTCAGGGAAAACCTTTGCACAGAATAAGTGGTTATTAAAAATTAAATAAAAACACTGCAAAATTAAAACCATATATTTATTGATACATAAGTCAGAACAGGATTTTAATTTACATTTAGTTAGCATTTCAAACTTTACAATAAGGAACATAGTGTAAAAGGTGTATAAACGGCTTTAATTATATATTAAGCTTTTTTTACACATAGAATTGTATTTTTTATTTTTAAATGAGTGGGTTCAGTAGTTGGCAACCAGTAACGTATCACATTTATAAATTTGTTAGAGGCCCTTAATTGTAAAGTGGCCTTCAAATGTGACATCTGTCATCTGCGTAAAAATGAAGCTGATGGTAATAATGAGAAAAAATACAGAACGTACATTTGAACTGAATTAAACAACTTTGAAATGTCGAGACCAGTCACATTTAGTCTTAAGAATCGTTTTTGAAACTCGCTTGGTGTGTTTGAGGTTATGGCTCAGAAAACGGACTATTTAAAAAAAAAAAAAAAAAAAAAAAAGTGGCTAGTTTAGTCAAAGTTAAAAAAAAACAAAAAAACTCTGAAGTAAATGAAGTGGTATCAACAAAACTCAAGTCAGGCAAAACTGCTGCTTCTGTCACATGACTTAGAATATCTGAATATAAAAACGAGTAATGGCTAAACTCTATGAAGGTAGATATGTTTTAAGGTGAGTGTAGACTGTGATGAGAGAAGTTGTACCAAAAAGGAGTTGTAAGTTTAAAAAAAAAACTTAAATGATTGCCTAGTTTTTCCAGGAAAATAAAAGTAAAAATATAATATTTAGAGTGGACTACTGCGCATTTTGTAGGTGCTGTGCATATTATATTATTTAGCTTTATTTCAACTCCAGCAATATTTTTAAATAAGTAACACAAGAAGACATCCAACAAAGTGCCTTGGAGATTTTCCGTTTCCTTTTTTTACCCAAACAGACCACATCTTTCATGTGTTTATTAAGATGCAGGTTGTTTCAGGAGCAACAGTGGTTAAACCTGGAGTAACATCTGCCTCTAAAGTGAAAAAAAAACAAACTGAAATATTACTTTTTTCCACATGTAAGTTTTGTTTAGTGACAAAGGAAAGCGAAAAGTGCTGTAAAAAGGACACATCGTACCTTTTATATGAACTCCTTGGCAAAACTGTTTCTTAAAGTGATATTGAGGGTTTTTCTGAATCATAACTTAGTGTATTAACTGTAGATAACTCTTTGTTTGCGAGGGCATGTTTTCATTGTCACAGATAAATGAATGTCTAAATTCAAAGTATGCAACATATTCCCTTATTTTACTTTGAGTAAACACAGGACGTGAACCTGTTTGAAAAGGTATACCACGGTTTTCAAAGTACCATTAAAAAGGCTTTTCTGAAGAATTATATCTGGATTTTCTATTGGACTACATTATTATAACTATAAAACAATTTGACTGTCGAAATTTTCCAGAAAATTGAAATCATTTGAAGTTACCACAAAACTGTGAGGTCAGATATTTGTTTTAAAGTCTGGACCGTTCTCAAGACGTTACTACAGATAATATACCAAGAATGTACACTTTGTAACTTTACTCTGAAAATCCCAGGATCACTTTAAAACCGACTGTAAACGTGTCTGAGGAGCTGCTGTTCTCCAAGTAACTGTGTGGAGCAGCGTTTATTGAAACATATTAAACTCAGCAGCAGCTCAAGGCTGTTCAGATCAGCAGGGTTTGTTGTTTTTTTGTTTTACAGCGACAGTGATTACTTTGGTTTTAGTGCATAGGTGCAGGTTTATTTACATATGAACACGTTTGGAGTTTTTTTTTTTTGTGAGGAACGTCGCAGCAGCTGAAACTCAGCTCTTCAGTCGAGAACCGAGAGGGTCCAGGAAGGCAACGGGGGACCTTTTCTTGACAATTCAGGGCATCATTTTCTCATTAACATATTAATGTAGAACTATTGCATAAGCTTCATGTGAACACTACCTGGAGCTAAAGAGACGACGTAACACTCTTCTCTATTGAAGTTGGATTAGGAGCCTTTCTCTGAGACCATCTTCCATAAACACGGAAACAGGACAGACAACGAAAGAGGGCGCCCCTTTTAAAGATTTAGATTTTGCAGCCATCGAACACATTCAATGCACTTGTAAAAATGGCAAAGAGTTCAAATAGAAAACTTTCAAGGACATTTAACAATCATTTTTAAACAATTTAATTGATAGAACCGTTTTTTAAGACGTGGGTTAACCCTGATTTTGTGCCGTCACCTGGATACAGACTTTTCTCAGCGGTGC
This sequence comes from Neodontobutis hainanensis, assembly GCA_024349245.1. NCBI lineage: Eukaryota > Metazoa > Chordata > Actinopteri > Gobiiformes > Odontobutidae > Neodontobutis > Neodontobutis hainanensis. The sequence continues at coordinate 1,095,984 of JALDNG010000031.1, forward strand.
AAGTGAATCCTTCAGCGGATACGTATCGTCCTGTCAAAGAGTCCACCGTAAACCTCGGGCCTCTGCTCTGTGAAAGGGGAGCATGTTCGGGATGATGTGCAAAAGTCTAAAGAGGACAGCGTCTGAACAGACCGTCCTCTCGTTTCCTCTGAGTGTTTAATCTGGAAACAAAACAGAGAATTGTTTATTTTATTTTTTTTCACAGTGACTAAGCCAGCCACTAAAGTCCAAAAGACGTTTGTACATCTTCCGTATTCGGCTTAAAAAGGGGAATAAACCACTGCTAAACAAACAAAATGGCTCCGATTCACTTAAGATTCCTTCAAGACCAACACCAGCGCAGGTACGAGGTAAATCAGCCATGGTCTTTTTCATTTTGGTTTCCGTCCACAGTTTTGTCTGTGAAGGTTCTCAGTCATCCAGGTCATTTTAAAGAAAAGGTTAAAGCAAAGGCATCTGGACTTGGTTTTTCGAGGTGAAGTCGAAGGCCACATACAGAAGTTGGAGCAGTCTTTTTAGATTAAAAAGGGCCTTTGAAACAAAATCATCACATCCTCACTAAAACAAAAAAAAAGACACCAGTGTGATGTACTTTTTAAATTTATGCCTCAAAACAATCCGGATGAGGAGCGTAGATACCAAGATTATTTACTAATTAGCTTTTAATGTGACGGCTGCAATTCGCTCCTTTCTTTTGGGTGATTGTGCAGTTAAGTCTGACGCTCATAGCAGCACAAAACCAAAATCAACATTTGACAGGTCCACTTTAAGAAACTTTCAAGTTGAGGTCTTCATTGGAAACACGTGTGATTGAAGTGTAACTTAGATTATGCTGGTAGAATCTAGTAATATTTTATTAACTTCATGTGCACAATCCAGTTCTTGTTTTGTGTTTAGTGTTGATTGAACAATGGAAATATCGTTTTTTTTTTTTAGAGCACAGATTTTGCGACTCATCAGTTTGCTTTATGCAGTGGGTTTGAGGAAAGTGTCCCAGTTTGCCCCTGTTTGTCCCTGTTGCTAATAAAACTTGTGTGAATAAACATGAAACTTTACCTTCTTCTTGGACTTGGTTCTTGCAGCATTTTTTTCAAACTAGAGCCTGGAGGAGAACAAAAGCAGGGTCAGTATCAGAGCGGTTTTATTCAGATATATAAGATGAACTGTATTAAAGAGTCTTACCTATGACTGGTCGATGACGAGCCACCGCTCTGAGCTCGTCTGGACGTCCTGTCCGCTCAGAGGCTCCCTCAGTCGCACTTTCACCTCCACTCTGCCTCCCGTGTGTTTCCGGCCGTCCATCACCTGAACGACAAACGAGAGTAAAGCTCCAGCCCCTGCACGTCTACTGCAGAAACACTGACACCTGTCACAGAATCACACTTAGCCTTGACATCGTAACCAGGTTGTGACTCGTTTTTCTGAACCAGGCCCGCGACTTGAGATTTGGTTTCCACAAAATCAGGTACAGCCACAAACTGCTGCGATAAAAAGGTGAAGACCAGGGTTGTTTCTGGTTAATGTGGAAGAGTATTGGAGCTGCTCATGTCGGAGAAACTGTCCTTCTGTTTCTAAGCTGCTTTCTAAATTTAAATTCAGAGGCTGCATCAGTTTCCTACATTTGAGAGACTTGTGTTCAACATAAGACAAAAAGAGTAGAGTGTGATGTTGACTTTTACTCTTGTTTTCTGTCACAATGTTGTGTTTTTTTTTTTTCATTTTCTTGTGTACAGCATCTAATATGCTCCTATCACACAATCCAAACTAAACCCACCGTTCAGGGGCGACTAAAGTGCTATGTTACTCTTATTTGGGACTCCTAAAGCTCACTGTACTGACCCAGCGCTCTTCTTTATTCTCCAGTAATGACCTGCTGCGAGTCTCATTTCCTTCAACCAGCTGCTCACCTCCACGATCTCCCTGATTTCACTCTGCGTCTCCAGGTTTTCCAGCTTCACCACGGCCGTCCCGATCGGTTTGTCGCTGCGCAGGAACCCACTGAGAAGACGACACCGACGGAAACAGAAACACATTAGAGGCTGCTGAGAGAGTTATTTTTAGAGCCCTGCTGAGACTCACCCTTTATGAAACAGCTCCAGCTTCAGGCCTTTGTTCGTCACCAGGCGCCGGAAGCCTCTGTGGTTACGGTTGATTGACAAAGTAAAGCTCTGGTTGTATTCTGTCAGAGGGAATAAACGTGAGGAAAATGGTAGAAAAGGTTTTAAAGTGAGGTGAACGTGACAACCTGAGAATAAGGGATACTGTTTAATCTGAATAAAAGTAAACTTCGTCTGAAAACCTGCTTAAAAATGTTTAAAGAGGCAGGTCAATACAAGTATTAACAAAAGAATAATGGACTTTTATTCTGGCCTTTCTTAGGAACGTGTACAGATTATACACTTGACATAAAAAGTGTAAGGTAAGTGACCTTATTGAGGAGACAGATTATATACACACACAAGTAACCTATATTAGCAAATATTATAACAGAAGATCATGTGTCCTATAAGAAAAATAAATGTCTTTATAATGGTTTCACCAACACATATTCGTTCATAAGACTTAGAGAGTCTTGTTAACTGGTTTATTAATATATACATTACTTCTTATTCTGTGCGACTGCTCTAAGAGTGAGGCTGTCGAGGATAAAAGGTGAATGCTGTCATAACACACGCCAAGACTCTTTGAGTTACTTTGATAAAAAATGTGCTAAAAGTGGTGATCATAAACTAAAACACGACTGTCCTGACATTTTCAGTTTTAAAGAACAAACACAAGAAAACCGGACGAGGAGTTGTTAGTCTATATTACCAAACATATCCAAATAAGAGGCCATTTTTCAATCAACCTCAAGCACAAAAACAGAAAATCCTCCTCTGTGTCTCACCTGGAGAGTTGGTGTTCTTGATGACAGATGTTTTGTGTCTCTGTGGCTGCTCCTGGTGCAAAAAAAATAACCAAAGTCCACATGATCAACAGTTGGCTGAGGAGGAGGAAACTAGAGGAGAATGTAGTTCAGGTCTCGTACCGTACTCGGGTAAGGGAAGTCAAACTTGATAAAAGCAAACAGGTCGTTGGGCTGGATTCCTGTCAGGAGCAGAAAACAGTTCAAACAATGTTTCATTTAAGTCCATTATGACAAACCGGAACAAATTAAGCTCAAGAAGATATAAACTTTTTCTCATGCTTTCAGGAAATACTGAGGATTTAGCAGCTCACCACTCGGAGCTGGCAGGTTCATGCCTTTGACGACAGTAACCACCATCTCTGTGCTGCTCAGATCTGGGAACAGGCTGAAAAGAAATAAAGGAGGTTTAGATTGATAGAACTTATTTTACCGTGCTAAAAGCTGAATCTTATCCGTCTCTAGTGAATGTTTGTTTATCACTGTCTAAGACCTGGGATAGGCTCCAGTCACCTACATTTTTAGTATTTGGTTTGTCCACATTTTGCAGCACATCTCTATGACATCAGGTCAATTCTTGAGGACTTCAACAGTAATGTCATCCCAGGTTTTAATGGACAGTACAACAAAAACAACTATAACCTCATAAATAAGTCAAGGTTTCTGATAACTTTGGCCACCACTGTTTATTATTCCTGCTTTAGCTTCCTTACATTGGACTGGACTGTGTTATAGGATAGATTTTGAGATTTTACAGATTACTTTTAAAGCTACCCAGCTCCCATTTCAGACATTTTAACTCCTTACATTCCAGAAGCATGTTAAGATCTTTGCGCAAAAGGTCTGTTACTAGTTCAAAAGGCTGAAGACTAAAGTGGAAAGAGCGTTTTCAGTCCAGGCTCCAAAGATCTGATCATTTTTAAAAGTTGTTTTAATGCAAATAACCACTGAATTCAAAGTGATAACTAATGTTGACACGTGTATTACCTGACAGTTTGAAAAGACCTCTCCTCAAAGTGGTGTTTGGGTGGAGGCAGACCCCGAGCCTGACTTAACTTTAACACCTCCAGACTCTTCATACAGCTGTCGGCCATCTTCTCAAACCTGACAAACAGACGGACACATGAGTAACTGTAATATCACAATTTACTCAACAATTAAAAACCTATGTATTATGTAGTATTGATGCTGTTCTTTGGAGTTTAAAGATAAAACTAAGAACAGACAAAACGCAGTCAGTGAAAAAATAAACTCACTTGGTTGTCTCTTTGACGTTGCCGAGGTGCGTGAACTGCTTTGAGTGAGTCATACATTTCTAAAAAAAAAAAAAAAGAAAAGACAGATCCAAAAAAAAAACAGATCTCAGCCGTCTGAAAGAAAACACATTTACAAACAGGTGGGGGACACAGAAGCATAGTGTATTTTGGGATAAAGCTTCTGTGGTACATTTGAAAGCCTAGTGTCAGAATCCCAGAAGGCAATGCAACATGGAGCAAAGGTTAGTAGTTTTCTTTTAAATAATGTATAAAAATGGAAGCAGAAATAATCTCTTACGTCATACTGCTCTTTCAGGAGCTTGGCCAGTTGAGCGTAAACCTGCTCTGCCTTTTCTGAGAGCTGCACGTCGCTGTGGAGCACCATGATGAAGTCTTCCTCCTCGTCTCCAGGGGGCGACGCCACCTGCAGGGAGCACAAAATACACAATATACAAACTTGACTATTTATACTAAAATAAAATGTTGCATTAACAGACAAAAAATATGTTAAGATCCAAATTAAAATCGGTTCAAATCCAACTAAAACCTGTTCACATCCAACTAAAACCAGTTCAAATCAAACTAAAACCTGTTCAAATCAAACTAAAACATGTTCAAATCAGGCTAAAACCTGTTCAAATCAGGCTAAAACCTGTTCAAATCTGGCTAAAACCTGTTCAAATCAAGCTAAAACCTGTTAAAAACAAAAAAAAAAAAAAAGAAAGAAAATTGAAATAATTTATTAGTGAAACTAAAAGCATAGCAAATAGTGGAGGTGCATTATTTAAATGAGTGAATAATTGTCTAAATAAAACTTTCTTACCCAGTTAAACCCTTGGAAAGTTAATTTATCAGGTTTTGTTTAGGTCTGTTGTACCTACTTTTAGACAAATATGTTTTTACTTTTGCGTGTACCTGACTGATGTCCACAGGTTTCCCGCTGCGGGCTGCTTCAATCATGGGGTCCAGGGCCTTTGCTTTACGGAGCAAAGTCTTGGCCTGCTCCAACTCGTTTTTCTGTTTTGCCTGAAGAGCTGCCTTTAGATACTGCTTCTTCCTACTTTCAAGGGAATCCACCTGTTCAGCAGCTGGAAAACAGACCATATGGAAAGCCTGTTATAACTCTGAATATATCTATATGTACAAACCCGATTCCAAAAAGTTGGGACACTGTACAAATTGTGAATAAAAAAGGAATGCAATAATTAATGCAATAAACTTATATTTAATTCACAATAGAATATAGATAACATATCAAATGTTGAAAGTGAGACAATTTAAAATGTCATGCCAGATACCGGCTCATTTTGGATTTCATGAGAGCTACACATTCCAAAAAAGTTGGGACAGGTAGCAATAAGAGGCCGGAAAATTTAAAAGTACATATAATGAACAGCTGGAGGAACAGTTTGACACTTATCAGGTCAATTGGCAACATGCTTGGAAATAAAAAGAGCCTCTCAGAGTGGCAGTGTCTCTCAGAAGTCTAGATTGGCATTCCCTCAATGCTGCAGCGAAAAATAGTGGAGCAATAACAGAAAGGAGTTTCTCAGAGAAAATATGCAAAGATCTACAGTGCATAATATCATCCAAAGATTCAAGGAATCCGGAACAATCTCTGTGCGTAAGGGTAAAGGCCTGAAAACCAGACCGGATGATCTTCGGGCCCTTAGACGACACTGCATCACAGACAGGAAAACTACTGTAATGGAAATCACAGCATGGGCTCAGGAATACTTCCAGAAAACATTGTCGGTGAACACAATCCACCGGGCCATTCGCCGTAGGCCAACAAAAGTGCCATGGTCAAAAAAGAAGCCATATCTAAACATGATCCAGAAGCGCAGGCGTTTTCTCTGGAGCCACGTCTCATTCATAATAAAAGCCTGATTTAAATAAAAGGTGGTTACACTATACATTGTCACACAAGTAAAAATGTTTTAAATTAAATGAAATTTAAACTAATTAAGTTTTAAAATGGAAAAAAGTGACCAAATCTAGTTTAGCTTATACTTAATCTTACAATAAGACCTACATATTATTTGGAAGGACATTCTGTCCTGGATGAGCAAGAACCCCCCCACACAACATCAAACTGGCACAGACTTGTCCTGGAACTGTACCTGATGGAGTACCTGACCTCTAACTTATGCTGCGTTCACACCAAACACGAAATTAAGCGTTAAGCGCGAGTGATTTACAGGGTCCCCATCGCTGCAGTGGGCTAGCAGTGGTCATTTTCTTCATCTTTATTTTATTTTGCTCCCTTGGACTCTGCTGTGCTGCGTTTGCTTGTTTATTTAAACCGTCAGTGACCTCGTGACCCAGATAAATAGTGTCTGCATTATTTTGTGTAGGTGGTATATTTGTGGAGGAGCTCACATGTTGGTGAGAGACCTTCCTGCTGTGATTTCCGGTCAGGCGACGGAGATGGGCTCCTCTTTCTCTGTGGACCAGTGACAGGCAAGTCCAACATGGGCTTCTTTGGTTTCACAGGCTTGGACTAAAGCAAGAAAAACTACAACTTTAAAACCTACAGAAACAATCAAATGAAAGAAAGTATGTAGACAATAAAGTAATATAGTCTTTAAGTCCCACCTCTTCCTCCTCCTCCTCCTCCTCTTCTTCTTCTTCTTCGGCTGCTTCAGTGACATCAGTCGAGGCCAGTTTATGAGCCGTCTCCAGAGCAGAGACTAACCCCTGCTCGGCTGCTGTGGACTTCTGGCCTGGGATTGGAGGGAAACCTGAAACACAAAAACCTCTATATGAGCAAACACAGCAGACAGTTTCTAAAATTTAATTTCCCCTGAAGAATATTCACATCGACTCTCACCGGGGGGCACTGGCAGCTCGTCAAAGTTGACAGGTTTTCCAGCTTTGTGAGTTCGAATGGCACTCTGGTATTGCTGCAGGAAAGACAGAAGAGGGAAGATGTTTTTATGCTTGGTCCTGTTATGTGTGACTGAGAGGGCACACTATGTCGTTGAATGGAAAAGAAAATGAGACGTAAAATTAAGAACCTTGGCAATACGCTCGTGCATGCGGGCCTTACGGTCGTCGCCACCGGCTTTGGCCTGAGCAGAAGCCTCCAGATACTTGGCTCGTCTTTGTTCAAGAGCCTCTAAAGCGTCTTTTGGAGCAGCAGGCACCGACGAGGCAGCGGGCACTGAGGTGGGGAGGACAACTGTTCAGATTACTCAAAGTAAACGAATTTAAAGACACAGTCAACTACCAGCCGTACACCAGACAAGAGCCGAGGGACAGGCTGACTGGGGGAACAAAGGTATTGGTAATTCCCTTTCATTTAATTGGTAAGAAAGTTAAGTTATTTTTGAGTAAAAAAAATATGTGAATTCCATATACCAGGATGTTGAGGGAGCAACAGTACTGTGATTTTCCAGAAACAACCAGAAAGAGTTTGTGGGTTTTGGTAAATATTAGTGCTGGGCAACGATTAAATAATTTAATTGCGATTAATTGCACAAAGTTCTGCGATTTAGTAATGAATTAAAAATGTGTGTATTACATACTATTTTGAACGTACTGCTATATAAACAAAAGTGCAATAACATTTGGTTTGCAAACACTTTAAACAAATAGGGTGCTTTTTACAGCAGTTAAAAGTTAGTAGCAGTTGAAATATTTCTTGTAAATCTCAACTTAAACATTAATGTAATCAAACTAAATATTAAAACAAAAATATTTTCCACTGCCAGGGCATTAATATTTGGTTTAGTTTGTTTTAGAAAAACAAGTTATGTCCAGAGCCTCGATCATAACATTATAACAATGTAAACAATATAAATGTCTGTGTAGAACCTTGTAGCCGCGGTGAGGGTCAGAGTTGGGTCCTGGTGGCGCTAAAGGCAATTTTATTTATATAGCACAATTCATACACTGGGTAACTCAAAGTGCTAAAAGTTGTGACGCGCTTAGAGACTATAATTAACAAATAATCTCAGATCTGATGTGCGTTTGGTTTATTGCAGATTAAATAATACAGCTCAGCAGATAGATGATGGACATGAACCAGAATGCATAAACAGATAAATATATAATCTCAGCCGTTCAGTTTGGTTTGCTGTTGGCTTTGCGATCAAAAAAATTTGCCCCCCCCCTGTGTCTCCCAAACACGGTTAGAAGACAGAAGCAGGAAAGGTTAACAAATATAATGCACTGTAACTCTGTCGCTTTTGTAGTCCTCTCCTTTTTATACAACTCGTGAGGGTGCGTCATAAGGACGGCTCATGTGTGCAGGCATTTGTTGCGATCCCAAGAATGTTCTTCAGACCAACATATTTCACAATATTAATTGGTGAAAATAACGCGTTAACTTGCCCAGCACTAGTAAATATATGAAAGTAACACTAGTAGGGGTCACATTTTATCAAGAATTTATGCATAGGGTTAGGGGTTTTCGATTTGGTTTAAGATGAAAATATGATGAAAACATGATCATTCCTGATGATTCATTAGAGTTTATTACATGTACTAGTTTGCGAGTCCTGCATGGATTAATGCATGAATATATGATAAAATGTGCCCTTTACTCTGAAGTGTTACAGAAAGTATTTAGAGGTACAGGGTTTAAAATGGGCTTCAATAAATACCAGTTTTTATAGGTCGTTAACTGTGTTTGAATTTTGTTTTCTATTATGACAAAGGGAAGAAAGCTGAGGCAATAAAATGGAATTGGGGTATAGGAAATATGTTAATACTTCTTCTTTCTGTTTTTTTTCAGACATTCTTCTTCATCATTTACAAGCTTGAAATAACATTACAACTGAACCGAGCTGAAGGTAAACTGTTTTAAATGTTGTAGTTTGTAAAAGTGTGAGGTATGGCATTGTAATGTGCACTTTTACCACCAGATCTCTAAAAACTAAACACTCCATTTTTAATCTAACAACGCAACAACCCAATAAATGAGGTCATGGGTAAGACTGACAGTTTTTACAATCAGAGAGCCACTTTTCCCAGTGTTTTAATAAAGAGCGATACTGACTGAACAAAGAGTTGGGTAAGTGTTACCTGGAGCAGGTTCTGTGTTTTTTCCAGAAGATGGTTCTTTTATTTGAACAGAGCTTCCTCCTGCAGCTAGAGCACAAGAGTACATATTAGAAACATGAGATCCAGGCAGATAAAGCAGTGCAAGACTTATAAAAGTGTGGCAAGATACTAAAAACCACACAATTATTCGTTATTATGCGCCTTGTGTGGTGGATATAACTAGTCTAGGTTTAGCTGGTGCTGTGATCAGCCAGTTCAGATAAAAATATTAATAACAATATTAAAACAGATGATGGTTTGTATTATAATGGAAGTATTTAAAACTTAAGTGTTTAAGGACATACAAGTTCAGAGTATGTGCCAAGTGACACTAAGAAAATGATCTAGATAAGGAAGATAGAAAAGGGTTTTATTCATATTTATAAGCTTAATTTGCTAGTTTTGAAGTTGATAAGAGTAAAGTATGCTTCTTAATTTGAATAATACGTTTATACTTACTCTGCCCTAGAGACGGAGGAAGACCACTCAGATCAACTGGCTGCCCTTTCCCCAAAGCCTCTATTACAGCATCAAAGCTCTGCACAAAAAAAAAAAAGAAAAAGATGATCATGTTCTCTGTCAGATAGCTGGTTATTTTCACATATTTAAGAGACTAAAGATAATTCCAACAGTCTCTATTTTCAATGTTAACCCTAATACAACCTTTATTTTAAAAAAAAAGGATATTTCAGGTGTTGTTCAGTTGTGTGTTAGACTCTGCACATGTGTCGTTTGGAGAACAGGAAGTAAACCTGATCAGAGTTAGTGACACTGAGCCATATTCAAAACTATACAAAAACATCAAACAAAGGCGGACTTATACAAATGTTCACAACAACTTTACATCATAAAATCAAGCTCCACAGTCAGATGATACAGTGTACATTTTAGGGGGTATATTTTGTCTCCCTTTTATTGCCATTGAACTGATCCTGATTATTAGCAATTTACAAAAGCAGTTACAGTCACATTTACGGCTCACTCACTTTCACAAACATTATCTGAATTTATAAAATGCGGACGTAAAATTCTTTCTGCAAACCAAATATCTCTCGCAGCCCCCTTTGTGTCCAACCGCTCAAGACGTCAGTTTAATATTAACAATCAAACATAGCTTCAGGCTCTTTTCTCTCATTAATTGCCAAACTCAAGTTCACTCTGGCTTTGGAACAAGCTCTAGCCGCCTTGTTTCTCGTTCGTGAGCCGTTATTGGCTGAAACGTCCCTTTTATAGAAACAATGGTGAAAAACATCTAGCAAGAAGTTGTTTTACAGACACATTCATAATCTTTCACCAAAAGACCAAAGCACTGCGGCAGGGTAACAATGAAACAATCCTTGTTGCATCCTAAATTTTTATGTCTAAGGGTTATAAAAGTCAGGTTTGTTCAAGAGAGAGAAGATTAAACCAACTCCGTGTTTACAGTTTTAGAAAACAGGTTTGAAGTTAGGTCAGGCAACTCAGTTTATTCAGAGTTTGGCAACAGTAAATAAAGAGTGTGGCCATGTTAAAGCAGAGTAAAGTCATGTGACTATGAAGAAACTATATTTAGGTTTAAATTAAAGAAGTGAAGAGTATTCTGTTTAGTTTCCCTGTGACTTAGGAAAAAAATCATCCAATCAGAAGGCTCCTCCAGGTGCAGCAGATGAGGAGACTCTGACAAACTCTGGGTTAGAAAATAAAACCTGCCTCAGACCAGGTTATGTTCACAGAGTAAGTTAATCAGGGTTTAGGTTAATTCCCTCTGTGAGACTGAAAACAAGGTTAGATATTCTTTTTTTAAACAACAAAGCTTTAACTAAGTAAACGTCATTGTTTGACTGAGACATTAGTGCATCATATTCTACAATAACATTATATGGGTTAAAAATAAGCCTGAACAATGTAAAAGTGGAATATTGTGCTCAAGAATCCAAGAAATATTAAATTTGTCACACTCCAGAAGGAAGTATCAGGTAACACACCAGTGATAAGATTACCTTGCTCGTCTTGAAGTACAGCATGGCCTGTTCCACTTCTCCCTGCTTCTTGGCTCTCAAAGCGGCCATCTTGTATTCCTTCTGTCTTTCCAAAAGCATGGTCCTGGTTGAGTCGCTCGCTGTGAATTCACCAGAAAGACACAGACACATTCATCACATGAACAGAGCGCATCTGTTTAACCGTCTTCAGTGACTACCAGAACTAAATCTAATTAAAGTGGAAATGTGACCGTTACTGACAAATTTGATTTTATAGCAGGTAAATAATACCTGAAGATCTGCAGTATTGTGTGTGTGTCATTTTTGTAACTATACAACAAAACTTTCAAATTATTGTGGCAGCAAGCAAAGTATACTATTATTTTTGTCCACATTTGTACTTAAGTAGTCAAGAACGGTTTTAAACTTAGTGTTGTAGTCAAGACCACATTCCCCAAGACCAAGTCATGTCCGAGACCAGAGTATCAAGACCAAGGCTCATATAGCAAATGGGGGAGTACTTTTAAAATAAACTTTACTTTGAAAACCCATGCCAGACTCACCCTCTGTCTTGTTTTCTTGAGGCAGATCATTAGTTGCTGCTGCATTTTCCTCTGGAGACGGCAGTGCGCTCAGAGGGGCCCCAGAGGACGACAGCTCCACCTCAGGGACTGGCTCTACAATCTCTGGAACAACAGTCTTGGGAGACGTGGGTTCAGACTCGCCCTCTGAAGCAGCAGACTCTGAGGAAACCGGCGGACGCTGAGAAGCTCCAGTGGCAACAGGCGGAGGGATTTCTGCCTCATTCACTGACCTTCCATTTTTCACAGCAGCCAACATCGACTGCAGCGTCTGGAAAGAGCAGCAGAAAACAGACATCCCTTCAGCTCAGTCTCTTTGACCCTTTGTTTGGAAAAGGCAAAGTAGTCAGAAATGTTGTGAAAGCCTATGTAAATTAAATCCTAGTGTTTACCACGGGACTTTAATATTAAGGAGGCTACCTGGACAACCTGCACACACAACCAGTGACATATAATTTCCAGTTTAGATGAAGAACTAACCTTGTTGTGGTGCATTTGTGTTGGCAACAAGCTCAAAGGCAAAGTTAGGGACATTTGGGGGAAATAAATGAATGAAATAAAGAGTATAAATTATGTAAACCTGTACAAAGAAATGTTGTAGCTCAAACAAGTAGCTTCCACCTTTAATGAAAATTTCCCTCAGGAAATGCTGCCCATATAAAGTTGTGATACAAAACCATAACTGTGTGTTATAAATAGAGAGAGGAAAAAAGTGTCTTAATTACATTGTAGAGCACATTGTGACCCTATTACACTTATGTCTGCCAGTGTGACTCATTTGGAAATACTTTATAGTAACTACACACTATTAAGCATTAGTTAAATATTTGTAAATACTTCAATAATCATTTACAAAATCTTTCTACAACATCAACAAGCACCCTTTAGTTATAAACATGCTTAATCATGTTTATGTCTTGAACTTTGACCTTAAGTGTCTATGTAGTATGTATGTTATATTTTCAAATTTAAAATACTATACCTGTTCTTGTGTTAGGTAGAAGCATTAGCAGTAGTGATAGTATTTACATTATTATTACTGGTATAATGGTAGTTTTTGGAACAGTGCTCTGGTAATCCCCACCTTGAGCCCTCGTTCACATCTCCTGACTTTAGAGGTCTCTCCTGTCGTCTTGGCGTTCTGTAAGGCCGTCTGGTACATGGATATTCTTTCCTCCAGAGTGTGCTGAATACTGCCGGGGGCCGCCGAGGAGACATTTGGAGGCTGCTGGTTCAACAAATCCAACATTTATACTGTCAACATTATCTAATTACGTAAGAAAAACAGACTCCTACTAAGCTCTGGAAGCAGCTACCACTTTTTTGTACTCATCTATTGTATTGCGAGTTATTGTTGATGAAAATGGCTGCAGGAGGTGTCGTACCAGTGGTGGAGGTGACTGTGGTGTAACAGCTTGACTCGATTCGGCAGCAGCAGAGGATGTTGAGGAGGCAGATTCATCGTCCTCACCTTCCTCTTCGCCCACCACTTCCTGGAGCTCTGCCTGGAAGTGAAATCATAGCTCTTTAATTGTTTGTTGTCACATGAGTACAACAGGCTTTTCTTTTGTTCTTATACACTGCCCATCCAACAAAAAAGTCACACTCGAAAATCCATTAATGAAATAACCTGTTTATTCAGTATATTTTCATCTGACCTCATTCTATAGGCACATAACTCATCAGAACACATGAGAAGGTCACGAGGTCGGCCTCCATTGCTCCACTTTCCCCATTAGCCTCATTGACTAATGGTTTTCTTAAGACTACAGGGGTTTAGTCCCCCCCAGCAGTGAGTTTTACTGTTGTTTTTTTATAGTTCTTTTCCTCAACCACAAGATGTGGCTGTTTAAGAAATTAAAAACTATTCACTGCATCAGATAAGATTAAATAACTGGATGCAGCTGAAACATAATAATCTATGCAGTAATTATCTAATGGGAGGCTAATTGCTAGTTGCTTAATTAAATCCAGGTGGATTTTTTTTTTGGGACAGGCAGTGTGACAGCTGTTAGTCCAAAATGCGGAGTTTGTCCTGAAGAAATGTTCTATTTTTTGGATCATAAAAAAAGCCAAATACAAACCAATAAATCTTCATCGTCTTCCACGTCTTCATCGTCATTGTCGTCTTCTATGTCTTTCAAACATTCGTCGGCCATTCGGGCAATGTCCTCCATCGGCAGAGGATCTGTAACACATAAAACATCACACTGAATACAAACTATTATATTAAATATTAGATTTTCTGATAAAATAAGGGCTTAATAGCTTTGAATTAAGACAGACATCACTGTTAATGAGCATTCAGTGGACAGTAATATGGTTGTCATAGTCCCTTTGTTGTGGAAAAAGAAAGAAATTTGTATAATGTACTGTTCCCATTAAGCCAATCAAAACAGAGGATAAACAAGCTGCCAGGCGTTCAGAGTTTACAAAAATGATGATATAATATGTAGTAGTTTTAAGATATATATGACTCTACAGTAGCCCAGTAGGTTAGGTCTGCCGTCAGTGGTTGATTGTATTGTATTAGTTGGAGGTAGATGAAATACAACTGCTCTTTATTACTGCCTTGGTTAACAGAGAAGTACACAAATAAAAAAATAATTGCAACACTTTTGTTTTTGCTTCCATTTTTCATGAGCTAAACTCAAAGATCTAGGAATTTTTCTACGTACACAAAAGGCCTATTTCGCTCAAATATTGTTCATAAATCTGTGTTGTCTTCTCCTTATTATCTCCTGGAGCTAATCCATCCACCTCACAGGTGTGGCATATCAAGATGCTGATTAGAGAGCATGTTTTTGCACAGGTGGGCCTTAGGCTGGCCACAATGAAAACCCACTCTAAAATGTGCAGTTTCACTGAATTAGGGTGGTCCGGGATGGTCCGCAAACCAGTCAGTATCTGGTGTGCTAAACATTAATTGATCATTTTTTACTATTAGTTTGGGTGTTTTTTTGTAGCGTATTATTTATTTGTAGCATAATTTCTGCCTTTTAATTGACACTAGAAGATGTTTTGGTCATTTATATCATAGTGTTGTTCCCTTTTATTTTTGTTGTGAATCATATTTTACTGTATTTTTCTTGCTCCTGACCATTTAAAAGCAGCATTATTTTCATAAAATGTCTATAATCTACATATTTTCTTAGTTTTTTAACTAATTAACAAAATTTTATTATAACCCAAATAAAATTATGGTGACACAAATTTGCGTCCAGACTTAGTGTTTGTGGAACTATTGTTCTAAACGAGTAATAATAAAAGCAACACTTACTGATTCTAATAATCTATGTATATATTTTTTAAAATCCCATAACAATCACATACAACATTTGGTTTACACTCACTCTTTCCTTTTGGTTTAGCTCTGCCTCTTTCAACAGGTTTACTGCCCCCGGTGAGAGCAGCTAGTTCCGCCTCCAAATCCGGGTCGTCCAGGTTTTCCTCCATAACCTTCCTCATCTCCTCTGGGTCCATTTCCACAAACATACCCATCTGAAACAAGGAAAATAAAAACATAACTCCCCTGACAGCTGTAGTTATGACAGAAGGACTTTTAAGGCATTTATATTAAACTCATAAACACATAAAACTGAGATGTTACCTGTTTAGCAGCAGCAGCGGAGCCTTGGCCTCTAGACGCTGGCTCTTTTTTTTTTTTACCAAACATGTTGCTTGTCACGTGGTGTTTTCCACAAGCCCCTGTGCTAAACAAGAGTTACAAACCACAACCTATAAACAAATCGCATTAAATCTTCATGTGTCATGACAGTGTATCTGCAGTGGTTCGCATCACGTGAGGGGTTGTCATGTGCCTTGTAATTCCTCACAGTCCGAGCCAAAAAGTGATCTACTGGTTAAAACTGAACTTTCATGGGAAAAGGTATTTAAACAGGTAAGAAGTGACTGTGTAAAGCCATTCTGATGCAGTGATATCCTAATGTTGTTTTTACTTTCAAGTATTTTCAATGTGTAGCGCCATATTATAACCCCAAACAAATAAAAAAACTAAAAAAAAAACTCCAGAGCCTTCATCCACCTCCTAAAATGTTGTTTGCCCTGCCAAAAAGTGGTTACGACCGCTACAATTACTCTTGAGATATTATTTCTGCCTTAAAACAGCTTGATTTCATTCACTGCTGTTATAATAAAAGGTTATTTTCGCTTTATCCGTTCTTACCTGTTCAATTGTATCGGTTATCCGTTTTTGGTAGTCGCTCACTTTTTGGCACAACACCTTTAACCTCCTGTCAACTGACTTTAGCAAACCGGCTAACTGCTAACTAGCTAAACAAACCATTAGCCGCTTAAAGTTTTACAACGGAAACAAAGCGGGCAGTTTCTGGTTGCTTTTTTTAAAAGCGTTTTATAAAGTTTCAAGAAACAGCCTAAGCGGCACTCTTTACCTGTTAGTTCACCACTTCATCAAATAGTTTGAGAAGGACTATTTAATTTCTGAGGGTGTCTATGGTTTTGACATGGTAATGTTTCAGTACGCATGCGCAACAGTAGGGAGCGCCCGAAATCATGACCGGCAGAATCCTGTGTTTCCCGGTGCTTTGTCTGTAAGGCAACACCAGGCTCTAAAGAACCGGAAATATCCAGGTCATTTTTAATATACAAGTAAAAAAACACCGACTATTGATTATAAGCCATTATTAAGTAGTCTAGTTTAGAATGCATTATTTTCTTATATTAATCTTTTGTCAGGTTGTGCAAAGGTTTTAGCACTGTGTGAAGACATCCAAAAGTGTGTAAACCATGAAAAATCGAATTATTTGGTGTGAGCTGAAGACAAGGACATGGTCCCACAGAACTCTAATAGCAACATCAATTTGAGAAGGATTTGAGGAATATAAATCCACAAGATGTTCAATTTTCCAAAATGTTGGAACATCCTACCAGTAATAAGTGAAGCTAGGAAAAAAAACGAATTTTGTTTTAAAAGCAAAAAGGGTGAAAATAAGATATACTCAAACGTTTGCTCGTATATTGTGTTGTTTTAGTCTGGTTTTCATGGTTCCTTAAGCTACAAAGTCTTAAAAGTGCCAGAAAATCTTGTTTCACATTCCCCGAGTACTCCAGCTGCTGATGTTAAGCATAAAGTCACTGACCAAACATTGAAGCAATACTGAATATCAGCCACCAATAAAATCTGAAGCATCATCATAAAAGACCTCCGGTTTCTTCCTATACCTACCCGTGACTAGACCAACACACCAATAGGTCAAATTGTATATGGCAAAGCAAACGACTGAAAACGACAAACTCAGGCGACAAAGATTTGATTCTGGTTTGGGTCCAATTTTTTCAATGTCTTACTCCTCTCTCTTTCTCTCAACCCGTTTCCCTTCTATCCACACTCTCAGTGAAATAAGTCAGATTAAAAAATAAAAAAAGAAAGTATTTAAAAATATAAATAATATGGTATATCAAAAAAGCCAGACACAATTGTACACTCATTCTTTTTGAATTATTTAATGTATTGTTGCAAAAAGTAAGTTACATGGACGATAATACAGTATATAAGTATACAGTTACTTCCATATATATATATATATATAAAAAAGGTTTGACAGGTTAAGCCTGTTTAATCCAAACAGAGTCTTATTCAGTTTGTTTTCAGGCATTAATTAATCCAAGCAAAGTTTAATAAAACATATGTAACTTTTTACAAAGTAAAGTTACATTATAAATCCCTGTTGTTGCTGCTGAGGAGTTTGGGAAAGGACGTCCCGATTGATCCGTCATAACGATACACAACCAGCTCCAACAGGTACTCGTCCACTTTGACTTTGATAGATGTCATCCTTTCATTGGACATGAGGAAGATGATGGTGAAGACCGCCACCTCAAACTCAGGGCTCACGCCAAGAAAAGAGGTGCCGACAGGTTTTACCAAACCTTTCCAACTGAACTGAAGGTTTAGGACATGGTCATCCTCATCAGGCTGAAAGAGAAGAAAAGGTGTTCTCACTTGTGAAAATACATTTAGACATTTGAAAGAACTGACCTATTGCTAATTGATGCCCCCAAATATTGAGCCAATTACAATTTCATTGTCTCACGTGACTGAGAACGGTCCACTTGTACGTCTAAGTCTATGCTTAGGCTATATAGCTGCTAGTAAATCAGTTAAACAACTATCGCACATTTCAGAATTACCTATAGACCCTTTTGATTTCTCTAAAATGTACTTTACAGCTTTGACAGTGTCAGGTCCCATTTCGTATTCTGATCAAAACAAATAGTGCAGGGCAAAGTAATGTTTTTACTCTATCTTTGTTGCCTCTTGAGTTGTAGCCTTTGTAGTCGATGTGACCTTGTTTCTCCTGGAGGTAGAACTGGACCCAGTTGTGAAGACCTATGAGTTCGTTACCGCCTTTTGTTTCTCCAACAAACACATGCTCGAATCCACATGAATCCTCCCTGCAATGAAAATAATGTCAGGTGGGTGACACCTTAGTCATATGATTTTAAATATTGTTTCTAGGAAATACATTGTGTTAAGTGTTGCTGCCAAACAACAAAGTAATGCAAACTAGTATTAGTTCCAGTGGAGCTGTGTTTGGAGAAAAACAAGCCTTTCTACAGCTTTTATCTTTTTTTGTATATGTAATATTTCTATGGAGGTTCTCATTCAATCAAGAAAAAGTTTCAACAAAAGGCAAATCTAAATCCAGATGCCTTTTGTTTATATGTAATATTGTTGTAGTGTATTTTGATGTCCCATTTCTTTAACTACTCATAGACATTTAATGTAATCAATGCACGTGAAAATTGTAGATCAGGTTTCAGCTAAATGAATAAACTTAATTCAAAAAGCACTTACATACATATACATACAATATAAACAGTGTTATGCTCTTTACACACAGGTCTACATGCCAGCAGCGCCCCCTGGTGTCATAATCTCACTCACCCGCCTTCTCCCTGTCTGTTGTACAGACGAAACCAGATGTCAAACAGCTGTCTCTTGAACTCCTCTGTGTTTGATGAAGACTTGCCTTTTCTCACCAGATACTTGTGAGCACACTGAAAAACAAAATAACAAACATAAATTATAAAAGGATAAAAACTACTCTTTGCTGTTATTCTATATATAATTAAAAAGTCATTAACAGCAACATTATCCTCAGCTTTTATACAGGGATTTTTGCTGTAAAAGCTATGATTCCAAAAAAGTTATTATATACTTGACCATTACTTCTTTAAGTGTTGTTACTTTTTTAAATACTTATTGAACTGATTAGAAATAATCTGAGAAGTCACCAGGAGTGTAAACAGTTGTATTGGATATGTGTATTAAAATTCCTAAAGCAATAATGTTGATGGTGATAGACATTCCTCTCCTAAAGTTAGTGCACCTTCATGACGTCGGTCTCGACTATGGCATCGATAAAGAGCCTGTCCTCCTGCAGCTCCTCTGAAGTGACCGTCTCTGCGACTCCTGTTGACACCTCATAGTTGTCCAAGAGGTTGATGAAGCCTGCACAGGAGACAAACAATAGTCATTAGAAAACGAATGCGTGATAATGGAGGTGTATAAAGCTGTAATAGTGACTCACGGGCGTACGTCTCGATGTCCTTAAGTTTGTCTTCGTTGACGTAAGAGAATAGTGGTTCCTTGGCTTTGTCTGTGGCTTGGTTACTGCCCTGAGCCACATAACCTGCCCGGCCCTGGATAAAACACAACACACACACACCTAGAGTCAACACTATGTCATTATCTTACATAATAACTGTTGTGTGAGCCATATTACACCGTTTTGAATTTGTTGTTTTGACATGTCAGCTTTTAATTTCTGTTTTTTTACCACTAGGTGTCGCCAAATGTGCCGAATGTGAGGCATTTAGTTTGGTATATGAATATTACAATTATTTGGTTTGGATACTATTTTCAAAACTCGTTATATCGACATTTGGACCTTTTGTTCAACATCATTTAGCACACATCAACTACTTTATCTCTCTCCAACCACATCATGTCATTTTGACTATTTGTACATACATTTAATCTAACTGTATTCAAAAAGCCTTTATGCTGTAGTATGCTATACAAGTTGAGGCTATGACTGTTGTAGAGGGAAGAAGGCAGCTGTTGTACCATGTTCGGTAAAGTTTTAGCTGAACCAACCAGTCTATGTGACAACTTTACATTTTAGGGAATACTGTAAGGATAAATCAGTCTTTTCTGTCAATGTGATTCATGCATTCATTTAGAGAGCAAGTAAGGAAAACCAGATGAGTGTAGTGCAACTCTTTGGCAGCATCTGGTGGCTTTTTTCTGCAGCCTGTGGGCACCAAAGGCCTTACATGCTGTACACTGAAAGATGTTGAGGAGAAATTATGATTATTGTCTAACATGTCTATCAGATGATGTTGTCTATGTGCATTGTGATACTAATGCACTTTTATTTCACTCCTTGATGGTTTGGAAGCCACGTGTGCTAAAACATACAGACAAACAGGATCAGATGATGAGTTTACATTTATAATTTAGCTTCCTAAATTATAAATGTAAACTCATTTATAAAACCATAACTGTGCAAAACTGTAAGACAAGATTGTTTCGGATAAGAGACAAACAAGATAATCCACTTCTGCTCAGTTTGTCCCAATCCTGGCTGTTCTTGGAACAGGAAGCAAGTAAACTAACAGCTTCTTCTAGTTTCGATTTCGACATAATAATACCATAGTATAAATAATACACTATTGAAAAACTCTTTGCCCAATGTGTTCTTTGTAGTTTATCCAAAACTTACCACATTTTACACAATGCACTTTTAACCCCTTGTGAAATAATAACACACCCTTTATTTACATTACACAACCTCTTGATTTTCTAAGTAAGAAACAACTCTTGCAGACAGACCACTCTTAGTATTAGTCACCTCATCAACTTCCTTTGCAGCTGTAGTTTGCATTTGTTCCTAGTATCGCTGACTGACTGGTTTTGTAATTCAGAGAAGGGATAATAGACTAAGATCAAACCTGGAGGGAGATGATGTAGTCAGTGCCTGGTTTGAGACGGTTTGTGTCCAGGCTCCAGAGCTGGTTCAACACTTCAGTCAGCTCCGGGCTGGTGTTCTGACTGCAAACAAGCAAAAAGAGTGTCACTGTGTTTTGTTAGAGCGTTTCAAAAACATGCACGTCTAATCACGTCATTATGTTTTGTGTTTTATTGAGTCTCATTGAGCTATGGCTGTGAGACAAGGCCATTGCAAAGGCTTGATAAAGTGGCAAGAAAAAGAATGTGAACCTTTTGGAATTTCACAGTTTTCTGAATAAATCTGTCTTAAAATGTGATCTAATCTTCATCTTAGTCAAAGGTATTGACAAACTATGTGTCTGATCTAAATTCTGATCTTTCATGTCTTTATTGAACACACTCATTCAACATTCAAAATGGCAGTGGAAAAAGTAAGTGAACCCTTAGCATGAATAACTGGTTAACCAGTTATGGCTTCCTGTAGCTGTGGATCAGACCTGCACATCGTTGAGGAACATGGCTTTAGCTCTGTCATATTCTTTGGACGTCTCATGTATATGGCTCTCTATTTTGCATCTCTTATTTTGGTTGAATAAGGAATAAACATGAAAGATCAAGATTTTTTTGTGTAATAACTTTTTTTAGACACATTAGACCCTTGACAAATTTATTCAGAAAACCATGAAATTCCAAAAAGAGTCAAATACTTTTTCTTGCCACTGTATGCTTTTGTAATCTGTGTTTCTTTATAGGAACAGATCTTCATATTTGTACATGTGCTTTTAAAACAAAGGCATTATATTGGATAAATATACTAAAAGGGCACTACTCCAGAAAGAAATAAGCACCTGTGTTTCTTTCTAAGCTTTAATTTTATAGGCTCTTATTTCACCATCTTTACATTTGCTAGCATAACTGCCGTCTCTCACGCGCGCGCGCGCACACACACACACGCGCGCGCGCGCACAACATCCTCAGTTTCACTGCAGAAACACGTCGAATTTACATAAAACAGCTCTACAGTATAGTTTCTGCTTTTACAAAATGTAAGAGACACATTAAAACTAAGACTTTTTCATCGAATAAAACCAACGAAGTGAGCGCAAGTGTCATGTTCCAGCGTAGTTATACGTTTACGTAAATATTTCGTTAAAGACGTTACGAGGCGTCAACGGTTAAACAGTTAGCAAACCTACGTTGTCTCGTTACAGGTGAATATTTTGAGTATTTTTCCGGTTGAACTCACCGCTTGGCCATGATTTGTCTCTTCTCTGAGTAAAAAGTCCCTCTTCTAACTTTTTAGCGTTATCATCTCAGAAGTGCTCTTTAATGCGAATAATTATCTCCCGCGTAACATTATATCAGGGGTTTTTCACAGACGCAGCCAATGACAGGCCTCTAACACACCCTTCTGCTTTAAAGGGCGGCACTACTTAGAATAGAAATAAAAAATAGTTTTGCTACAAAAGTGTTTTTATCGCTAAATTCAAATATATTTTGTCAGCGTTTACAAATGAGTGAGGTCCAGGATATTTGTATAAGTTATTACAGAACACATGCAAACTCTCCAAACGAATGCAGCCCAATCCAGTGACACAGTAAGTTTTTATTTACAGATCTTTATTAACTTGGCCTGTTGTGAACAAAAACAAAATGACCAAAGTCAAGATAAATAATCTAGAAAGTAATAGTTTAAGTTTAATTGTAGCCTAATGTAAACTGTATTGAATATGTGAGATGTGGTAGGTTTTTGCCCACTACTATTCAAATCACTCAAATAGATAATTAGTAGCTAAATTGTACCTTATATGATTGAATAACAATAAATAATAATAATCGTAACTTAAGATCGAAAGACGGGTACTTGAAGCCAGTTTTATTCATTCATAAATATATGAATGAATATGCATCAATACATATCGTGTAAATTGGTACGCACTATACATTACTGATATGCATATTTTTAAATATATCACTGATTTCCAGACCAGGGTGATCTCATAGCTGACTGTGGCCCTTCATTTTACATTTTTGTATGAAATTAAGGCTAGCACTTAAATATAAAATATATATCTTTCAGCAACACACCCCTAGTTTAGCAGGCAGACACACTCTTTTTTTTGGCACAAACGCCATAATATCCGTTAAATCAGTTAATACTACCGTGATATTTATTTATATAATAAAAATACTTGGGGTTTTATGTGAACATTGTTGTTGATTTTCTGATTTTGTAAGTATTACGTACAACTCTACACAGCTTTCAGTTAACTCACAAAAAAACTTTATTTTGAAGAGAACGGATTCACCCATTTGGAGGAAATAGACGACTGCGCATGCGTTATGGCCGCATGTTTTGGAAGTAGGGAAAGTGTTCCGCTATAAGAGCAAATAATGTCTGTTTAAATACATTTAGAGCAGCGTTTTCTATCATTTGTTGTTTTCGTCAGTTGTCCTTTATTTTTCAACACCTGACAGGCAATAAAACGTGATTAAAACCTAGTATAGTTTGATAGTTTAGTCAGAGTAAGAAGTGAGAAGCATGGCAGCTGTACTGGAGCTGGTAGCAGGGAGCTACGAACAAGTGGTGTGTGGTTACAGAGTGAAAACCAACGAGAAGGTCAGTTCTTCTGCTTCTTTGTGTTAAAATGTATCAGATCACATTAACCGAGACTAACCCGTGACTGAGGTCTGAGTGAATCAAGACCATAACAAGACTTTTAGGGGTCAAGACAATCAAGACCAACAACAGTGAATGGTCAATTGGAAGACCATTTGTAATTTGTAAGGCTTATCTTAGATCAAGTTCAGGTTGAGGCTAGACCAAGTAAAAACTAGTTTACAGTAACCCAAGATTGTGAGTCCTTTTAAGAACTGTAATACTGTACTGTTTAAATGCCCTAAAATCTGTAAATATTGTCATATGTATTATTATTATCCCAAATGAAGTTAGTTGTGCAGTAGTCATTGCGACAAAAGCCATACAATAAGATACAGTACATTACTCATATCTAGAGAGACTGACATTAAACAGAAGCATAAAAGACATTTGAAGTTTGTCTAAATGTATGTATGTATGTATGCTGTTGCAGGAGTGGACGGCGGAGGCTGACTTTACACATCACGCCCACACGGCTTCGATATCAGCTGTAGCCGCCAGTGAGAGGTTTGTCGTCACTGGGAGCAAAGATGAGACCATTCAGCTTTACGACATGAAGAAGAGAATCGAGCACGGGGCCTTACTGCATCACGATGGTGACTATTTCCATTTCATTTACACACTGTTGCAGTACAACAGAAAGGGCAAGTAGGATGAGGTAGGACTCGCAGTATGTGGCAGTAGAAAACTGTCACTAGCTCAGTAGTAGTGGTAAAATAAAGAAACAATATATACCTAATTTCAGTGGCTGTGAAGTGCAAGCAAAATAACAAACCAGAAAACAAATTCACAAAAACTCAACAACAATTCAGATAAACCAGAAACGGTAGGTATCATTCTTAGATATACAGGAAGTAGGTATCTAAGATTAGTCTGTAATCTCTAAACAATATCCACAATAAGGTATATTGTGGACAGTACATGTTTGCACATTCATATACGCACATCTACTGCCGCATCTACCGGCTGTACTTCCTGTTTATCTTGAGTGACCGATATCTTCGTTCAGTCAGCAGTAAGAATACTGTCAGCAAACGATACCTACCTTTTCTGGTTTGTTTGAAATGTCGTTGTGTTTTTGGGTTTTGTTGATTTGTTTTCTGATTTGTTATTTTGTTTGCACTTCACGGCCACCGTATTTTAAAACAGTCTGTGTTTAGCAAGGAGAAGATGATTCCCTGTTATGACACCGAAGTCGCAGATAAATCTTTACGGTTAGCTCTAAACTTCAGTTTGGTGTGAAGTATTAGTATTGTGTGGAGGAATAATTGGTCCAGTTTTACCAAGAAAAAATTAAAAAAAGAAACAGGAGAGGTTCCGTGGCTGAAAGTGGAGCTTTAAGCAGTCTGTTGCTCATGCAATTGCACTATTGTCTCTATTGTTGATCACTAATGGTTTTGCATATGAACATTTTACTCTAACAGGTTATGAAAAGTGAGTCTGACCTCATATTTACAGATCTCACATCATCTTTGACAGGAACCATCACCTGCCTCGAGTTTTATGGTTCGTCTCATTTACTGAGCGGAGGAGAAGATGGACTCATGTGTGTCTGGAGCACGAAGAAGTGGGAGTGTCTGAAAACCATCAAAGCTCACAAGTGAGTAACACATAGACAGGTTTGTCAGTAATATTTTATTAAATATGAGCTCCTTCTTTATTGTTGTCGTTTTTTTCAGAGGCCATGTCACATCCCTGTCTGTCCATCCTTCTGGGAAACTTGCTCTTTCAGTCGGGACAGACAAGACTCTCAGGTAGTAGTCACTGCTTTTCGAGGTAGATAATGGATTTAACATGGATAATTGTGTTTGTTTTTATATATGATTGTAGAACGTGGAATCTTATTAATGGACGTTCAGCTTTCATCAAAAACATCAAACAAAGTGAGTTTTCTTTTCTTTCTTTCTTTTTTTTATCTAGCTTTTCCTTAATACACCTATATAATCTTATTAACATTCATGTTTTTTTCACCCATTATTTTAAACAGATGCACATATAGTCCAGTGGTCTCCAGAGGGCAATAAATATGTGGTTGTTATAAACGAAAAAGTGAACATTTACGACACACAAACGGCTTCTGTGACAGGAACAATTACAAACCCCCAAAGGATTTCATCTGTTAAGTTTGTAAATGTAAGTCTGTGACAGTTTTTTTCATTCTATTTACCATATAGTAGAGCTGCACAGTATATTCCTAATATATTATATCATCAGTCATATATAGATCCTTTTAGTTGTGAACATTAACATCAAATTAAGCAGACACAGTACATGTTCAAAGAAAAAAAAGAGCATTAGTGCTTTTAAAAATGGCAGATTTTTCACAAACAAGAAGGTTTAGAGAATTGACTACATGCGTATGTTGTTGTGTTGGGCATGCAGCTTTATGTTTGCATCTATAACCATATGACAAAGACTGAGTTGTAAAAATGTTATGATACTCAGTGTGACAGATATTTACACTTTCCTTGACAAAACAACCGTCCTATCAGCTCTTTGATCACATTGTGGTCAAACCACATCACGTCAGTTTACTGTATTTTTTCATAAATTATAGTTATGTTTTTCTGATAATGTTCAGTCCTGCAATAAACTATGTATTCTGGTAATGTTGCATAAAAAACTGTATGAGTAGCAATAGTAATTATGCTGTGTGCTGTTTTTTTTTTTTTACTCCCAGAACTCAATCCTGATTGTTGCAGGAGACGACGAAAGTGTGAGAATATGTGACATTGTGAAACAGAAATGGGTGTGTGAGTTCAAAGCTCATGAAACCAGGTACATTTAGTGCACATCTATTTCTTGTTTAAAGTTTAACAATTGCACCTTTTTATATTAAAGTGTAAAGTAACCACTACAGCCTTTGTCTTTTTGTCATTTCAGAGTAAAAGCAGTGGAATGCTTTATGATGGAGGATTACTGTGTGATAGTAACCGCTTCTAATGACGGCTTCATCAAAATGTGGAAACTCCAGCTGAAAGAGGCATGTCTCAGTCATTCTAAAAAAATCTGGAAATAGGAATAGTTTTCCTATCTAGCATCTTAAGGTCAAAGTATAGTAATAAATAGTCTTTCGCTGAAGCATATTGGAAATTTAGAGTTTTTCTTGTCAAAGAAAAGACCTGGAAGTGATTAAAAAAATTCCCAAATGCCTTGGAAATTATTTATGTTTTAGTTTAGTTTGCTTATCTTGGTCAACAACGGAATAAATTAATACAGTAATTTTTCTTTCAAAAAAATAAAGTTTACATTGCACAAAAGTGTGTAGGCTAAAGTCAAGACTTATTTATGCCTAACTCTTTTTAACATTTAAAACAAAATATAATACAACAAAACAAGACAACAAAACACAAAACAACCGCAATCATTCACAAAACTGACAAAAAAAGCAAATTATTCCTGTCATTTTTAATATGGATTGTTAATATTTAAATAATTTTTTGGATCAAATTATAATTTTTTAAATATTAATTTTAATGACATTCTTTCACTCTCAACATATTTCTTAAATATACTATTATATTGTTTTTTAAAATTGTTACATTTTGTTGCCTCTATATTGTTGTTTAGTCTGTTTCATAAAGTCAAATGTTCTATTAATAGTGATTGTATTTTTGTTTAAAAATGTTCCCTTGAAAATGGAAAACTCTAAATGACTTGCCATAATGATGTATTAAAAGTGTTACTTCTCATTTACAAACAGGAGCTGGCTTCTCCCACCCTCCTCGGGGAAGTGAACACATCGGCCAGACTGACATGTTTGACTGTGTGGAGGCCGATGTCACTGAAGATTAAAGAAGAAACAAAAGATGAGGCAACAACATCTAAAGGTACAACTTATGACTTTGTAACAAACAAAGATATTTACTGGTACAATAAAGCTGGGGAGGAAATATGGCTAATCCAGGTAGATCCAGTTACCTATTGTTATTTCTGGACACTTTTGTCGCCTAAATATGTGCATACATTATTAACACTGACTCTCTCTTCATTGTAGACGTTCTGGATGAGCTGTTAAAGACAAAGAGAGTCCGACTGGCCGAGGAGGTTATACTCGAAGATGAGAGCAAACCCAAAAAGAAGAAAAAGGATGGTGCAAAGTAAAGTTGAATAAACGGTTTTATTAAAAATAGACTGGCCTATGTTCACTTAATATTTCTTGAGCTTTAACACATTATAGGTTTAGTCGTGTACTACATATGAGATAACTTATTCTCAGGAGCAATGACAGAGGCTTAGTGTTATGTATACTGTAGATGCTAATGGAGACAACACACTTCTGTAACAACTAACACGGCTTCTAAAACAAATGTTAAATAAAAACCTGCTTTCAGTGCAAAGAAGGTCTATACAAGCATGTTTTTTTCATTTTTCATTTATTCATCTCAAAAACTTGGAAAACTTACTGTTTATTTGTAAAAGCACATCAATGTTGTCCAAACCAAATATTGTGCCATAGCACCATATACTGTTTAACATCTATAAATCGTGCTTTAAAGAAGTTCAGTGTCATTTTTTTTCCCCCACAGGTCCCATTGACACAAGAACAAGGTTTAGTCCCCTTAGTCATAGCTCCTGTCTGCTTCTCCAACTATCTGCTGTAGAAAATAAGTGGGCTTCAAAACTATAAAAAACAAACAAACATTTGAGCCCATAATGTGTTTTGTTTATGATTATTTTGTTGATTATAATGGGTCACAATAAAATATGTCTATGGATCGCATCTGGCAGTAGAGATGCACTTTTATTGCATCTCTACTTAATGGTAAATATTAATACTTATTTCATTAAAAGTAGGCTGTCAATGTGACGACTAAAAAACTGTTTGTAAAAACTTGTGTATTGAAAAGCTGTATTGTTTTATTGGCAGTAAATGTAACGAGTGCATTCAAGATGTATTGGATTATTAATCTAAATATGTAGAAATTGTGCTATATTATAATTTAGCTTTTTTAATTGCACAGAAAAAAAATATGTATTTGAAAAAAGGTAGTACATTAGGCAGTACAAAGTCCAATTTCTGTGGTAAAATGCAAAAATGTCCACTGGTTACTGCGATACCAGTGAAATATACTATTAGACCTCATATAGTTCATTAATACTGAACGGCAGGGGGCGCAGAACCGATTAGACGTGTAAACCTCATCAGCCACGAAGAAGAAGGAAAACTTTGAAAAGCCAAAAAAAAAAAGATCCTTCCCTTAAAACAGGTAAAACGCTTAAATATTTGATTTCCTCACTTATTTCTTTATATTTAACTGTTAAGTATTATTTTAACTGTTTAATTTCTTAAATAGGTAATGCTAAGTTGTTGCTTAAGCGTTTTTTCTTCCTACCCCAGGTTTAGTTCAGGTGTTGGACCATGGCTGTGGACCGGATCGGGTTGTGTTATGCTGCTGTGGTGTCTGCAGGAGGCATTCTAGGTTTTATAAAAGCAGGTAAGAGACAAGTACAACGTTTATCTCTCGCTTATTTAAAGAAAATGTTAAGGCAACTATAGTTTAGTCGTGGACAACACCATGCCCTCAGATAACCTCTTTATAAACAGGATGAATGTTTAACTAAAAGCCAACTTTAATTCACTCCTTGCTACTTCATCTATTATTAAAACTAGAATATTTGTTTAAAAAAAACTGTATATCCTTTTCACCATTTTTATAATAAACTTTCAATGTTATGTTTAATTTTTTTTACTGTAAAATAAATCCAGTTACAGACTTTACCTTTTATATGTTCTGCTGTTCTTTACTTTAGTTTAGTTATGTCTAATTTATAACTTATGTCCTTTTTGTTTATGTTGATCCAATTGTGACGCTTTAGTTGTGCTAAAAGCTTGAGAGTTGTGTCGTCCCCTGTTGTCTTTTATTGCTTTTTATTTAATTTTATATTATCCATTTTCTGTTATTTTGATTTTTTTTGCTCTCTTACTAGTTTTTATTTGAATAAAAACTAATAATCAGTAAGAGTATTATTTATTCATTGCATTTATATATATTTTTATGTGGTGCACTTTTGAAACCTAAAGTGTGTTCTGGAATCAAACCCCCAATCTCTCACTACAGTAACTTTTGAGTAATTGTTTAAGTACTGATGCTTGAGAGGGCAAAATGACAGTTCCTACTGTGCTATGGAAAGTTACTCATTAAAAAAAAAAAAGGTTTGAGTTTTGCTGCTCTTAAACTTCTTGTGTGAAAAGTAAATGTAAAGTAAACATACTGAGTAAATGTAACCAGTTATTACCTACCTCTGTTAAATGAGTATAAAATAAATTCTTAATTTATAATTTAATATAAAAGTGTCAGTAACTGGTGTCTTGTACCTGATACCTCCACAGGCAGCAGCATGTCCCTCGCTGCTGGACTCTTCTTTGGTTTGTTGGCTGCTCTCGGTGCATATTTCAACAACACGTGGCTTTCTTTAGGTAAAGACCCTCTCTGTTCAGTTTTATACTCATAAAACTGTTCATTTGTTTTGCCTTTATTTGATTTTTTTTATTACTCACTGCTTATTTTCACTGAACAGGTTCATCTGGGACGCTGTCAGTGGTGATGGGACTCAGATTTATCAACTCCTGGAAGTTCATGCCAGCCGGTTTGATGACTTTAATAAGGTAATCCATGAAACAGCCTCATGTTTTACACTTTTAAACAAAACCATAACTTTAATGTTGTTGTTTTCTAGTGTATTAATGCTGCTGAAGATCATTACATCTCCGATGAAAAGGCCACATCAGTCTTAATACAGTCTTTTTTTATCTATATCTTTATGTCATTCCATTTACTGTCCACCATTTTGTCTTTGAATGTTTTAATTAAAAAAGTGAGTAACTTAAGTCCTCAACAAACCAAAACTCACAGGAAAAAGTTTAATTGACTACATTCCTGTTACTTGTATTCTAAATTCCACAGACCTAAACCAAACCTGAAAAAATAAAACTCGTAGAACCAACATTTTCTACCTTCAGCTTTATTTCTACACTTAATAAATTTGTATTTAGTGGTTGTAACAAGGTTATAACCACTAAATAACCTTAACCTATCCCAAATTTCCAACAGAAAACCACCACAATGCAATAAATTCATCACATAATCTGATTTTTGAGAGTTGTATGTCACTACTGTACGTATATAACATGTACTGAATGGTTGTGACAGTGGAGGGTGCTTTTTGTCAAGGTCCTGACTGTAACTATTAGGTTTGTTGGGAATTGCTACACTCACTAAATGAGTACACACTAAAGATTAACTGAAATTAGTTGACCCCATAGACTCTGAATAGCTTTGAGTATTCTGCAGTGTTGGAGCCTCTTTTACTTAAGAGACTATTTGTACAGCATTAGTCTGTAATATCTTTATGAGTTGGTACAGTATGTAGTGGATATTCTTGCTTTGGGAGGGGTCTTTTCTTTTTGGTTGCATCTAATGGTACAAGCACAGTCACACTCCTCATTTTTCAGAGCATGTTAACATCTACAGTAGCCCTGTCTACGACTAAACCCAGTGGTAATACAGTAGAAACAGAAAAATAGTCACTTTAGTTTGTCTTAAATCTTTGTGCAAAAAAAAAAAAGTGTGCTCAAAAATATGCATGAATGTGCTCAGTTTGTCTTCTCGGGGCTTCTGTAGGAACACAAACGGGAAGTACCTGCTACTTCCATTGCCTTTTTAAAGTCTATTTACTCCAAATCTTACACAATGCACCATTCACATTAGTCTTATAAAAAATTGTTTATAAAATACTGACATGTTCTGACATTTAAAAACAGCAGAACATGGGAATAGTCTTTAAAGTCCATTGGGAACCATGATGTGTGATGATCCAACACGTCGCCACTTTATTTCCTGCCAAGAAAAAAAAAAATGAAATTCCAGTGGAGCTTTTTCTCATGAGTCACTGCTGCTGGAGCTCAAGCGCTGCGTCACCGGTAACCTCCATATTTGGCCGTCCATGAACCGGTGGAGGGTTTGTGTTTCGACTAAAGGGGCTCCTCAGTGCAGCACTAGATCCAAGAATTTGAGCGTTCAGAAGTCTTCCCCAGGTATTTTCTTCTGATGTAAAAAGAAAAGGTGTGAATGTTGTTTTCTAATCTGTAAATAACACTTGAATGAATTCATGTCACCTTCTTTTGAGTTTGACAGCTTGTGTGAAGTGTTCTTGTTCTTGGATGATTTCATTTTAAAATCACCCGCTGCAGCAGCAGAAAGATCAACTTAAAGTATCCAAAAGAGAGAAATTAGTGCAAGTCCAAACAGTTAGACCTTTTCAACACCAGGGGGAGCTATACTTCAATTACAACCTGTGAACAACAACCACATACTGTAAATGAAAGAGATTGGGGAAAAACAGTTAAACAGGCGTAAAAGTACTTAAGAAATCTAATAATACTACTACTATATTTAATACTGCTAATACTACAATTACTGTACATTTTACATATATTTTCTTATATTATTTGGTAGAATTCTGTACTTTTACATATTTAAATTTTATTTATTGCCTAGACTGTCATTTTCCATACTTTACACAGTTTGTCTTTTGTGGGCTGCTGTTCTTATTGTAATGTATGTCCTTATGAGCAGCAGTTTTCTGTAATTCATTAATATTTTCTTGTAGAGGCTTGATATAATCCTAATAAGGTATTCACACTGGTGCCACTAACCTTTACATTTGGTCCTGTCACAGTTTGACTTAAGGCTCGACAGTTTTTTGACATACAAAGAGTAAATGTCACATTGACGTTTAGGATTGTAGCCAGGGTTTAGAAATCTGGAGTAAAATATTGTGTAATGGTAAAATAAAATGTATTATGGAGCATAAATAACTCCCTGGACTTTGTGTGGCTCTGGTAATTCAGGATTAGAGACTCCAACGTGAAAGTAAGGGTATCTGAGAGCCTGCAACACAAATAGAGATCATGTAAACATCAGTTGAAAGAGTTGTATTAATTTTTTATTATTTTTAATGTGTCCACAGAAGACAAAATGCAATGAAAATGCAAGACTAGATTTTAATTTAAAGAGGAATTGGCGGGTGGATACAGCAGCTATTCCCAAGTAGCTTCACTAAAAACATAATAAGCTGCTATTTACAAAAGGTAACCCAAACATATATAGTAGAATAGTGTGTCTTCAAATGATAAAAATGTGATAAAATGTCAAGTTTTTATTGGATTCATAAAAAATACAGGTACTCTGGTTTATCTGAGGACAGTCGCTCTAGGATATTTTAATGTTTTCTTTAAATACTGCAAAACAGTATTAAAAGTATTAAAATAAGACTAAAAACGAAAACCTTACCTGAGTAGCACTCGGTCTTTTCTCTGGGTCCCACTGCAGCATGTCTCTCATCAGAGTAATGGCCTCTTCTCTGGCATTAGGCAGCAGGGACCGGAGTCTGGTTGGGACACATTTAGGGAAACAGCCAGGTTATAACCTTCAGCCAGTCCTCCTGAGATTAAAAGAAAATGTAATTTAGTGCCAATGTTAGAAATATTAGAGTTGTGTAAGTGATGTTTGCAGTTTGTAGCTCACCTTTGTCAAAGTTTTTAAAAATGTCATCCACTTGACTGTTTCCAGGGAACAGTGGTCTGAGCGTGTAGAGCTCAGCCAGATGTCAATGGGGAGCTGTACGAGGTGGATTTGAGCAGAACTTCTGGTGCTCAGTACCTGGAGTTACAGCATAAGACGGATACATAGAGACATAGAGGCGTTCAAGGCAGATATTTTAATTATGTACAATAGAAGGGTTTTTCTGACCTTCTCGTGGACACATAGTCAGTGAACGGCGGCTGGGAGCGTTTTTCTCTGGCCAACCCAAACTCTGCTACTTTAACCAGCTCTGGGCCCACACAGAGTAAGTTTTCTGGTTTCATGTCACGATGGAAATAAACCGACGATATAAACCAGTCAGAAGTAAGTAAATGTTACACAGCTGAGGCTAATGTACTGTTATAAGAATTCTTTATCCTTATATTCCTGATCTCATTTTTCAGAAAACCTCTTTTCTTCCCTGACAGCAGCAGCAAAGAAGCAAAAGAGAAAAGGGAAGAAAACAGAGGATGAAGCAAAAACACTGTGTAAATGATCATTACTTGTTTAAGTGGGAAGGTTGTTCAAACACGTGTTTTTTGTCGTCTCACCAAGACGAGATAATCATGTCATGGTTGTTGGAAAGTACTGCAATAATTTGGCATTAATTTAGTTTTTTTCTATTGTCTGTATGCTATGTTAATATCATTTTGCTCAAGGCAGTAGTGGCAGCTCAACTACACAGTGTTTTTACAAAGAAAAAGGCAGAATTTAAAGAGTTGACCGGATGCTGAAGTCACCTACCATTAGCATGAATAAAGGACAGTCCCTGTAAAATCTGAAATACAATGTTCCTGACGACTGACTCAGGGAACAACTTGTTTCTGCAAAAACGAAACACGTTGACTCACACTGACACATCCTTCTCACATCTGTAAAGCTCAGTCAATCACATCTTCATTTATATGTCTCAAGCAACTCCAAGTCCACTCATATAAATATAGTCTTTCCTTTGCACAAAACACTAACAATAAACCATTTGCATTTTGAGTTTTGTCAAACATAATTTTTTTGTAAAATGAATGTCTTTTGATCCACTACATACCTTTCCTTCATGAGCTGATACAGGTTTTATTTCATATATTCAAACACAAAGTAGAGCTGGTCATTTTCTCTGATCACCTCCTTGAGTTTGACAACATTGGTGTGGCTTAGCTTTTTCAGTGTCTGCAATGTAAAAATATGATCACATCTTTATTCACAGTAGACAAACACTAAATGCTGTTTTGGAGCTGGCCCTTGATTAAGTTGCTCAAAGCACTTGCCCAAAATATTCACTTTATGTGCCAAACCTACTCAATCTTATTATTATCTCCCACATAGGGCTTCCCCTCAGACCATTACCAACAATACCTGGGCTGTTCTTATTAAACACTGTTAAACAATGTTTTGGTCAGTATTTGGTCAATAAATGCAGTATAAATTTCTCTTAATGGTTTTAAAAGCACTGTTGTCTATTAACTAATACCCCAGAGCTTATCATCATGTCTACAATCAAACAGTCTTAAATAAAGCAGCACTCGAGGTCAAGATCACTGTGATTTCTGATGTTTTCGCACTGTACATGGGGGGATGGTATATATACAGTAAACAGAGTAAAACAACTATAAAATAATAATATGAACAGAGATTAAGTTAAGTTAAAATACACTTTTTTTTTTAAAGGAAGGTTTTTAGTCCTTTTTTAAAAGCATCTATGGGGCTCTGAGGGGGTCAGGCAGGGCATTCCACAGACGGGGAGCAGCTGCCTCGAAGGCCCCTGTGGTTTTGAGCTTTGTCCTGGGAGCAGACCGGGTTCTGAAGGTGGTGTGTGGTGTGGTCATATTTCCACACCTTCATCAGGACCCTGGCAGCGCTGTTTTGTACATACTGGAGCTTTTGGATGCTCCTGCCAGGAATCCCAATGAGGAGTTTGTTACAGTAGTCCAGTCTGGAAGAGAGCATTAGTTGAGTATTTGTAACAATTTAAATAATCCTTCATTTATCATTTAAAAATAATTAATTTTACAATAATAATCCCTATTTTTGTTATAAACATTGTTATAAATGTTTTTGTCTTAACAATAAACCCATGTATATTATACTTTATAATGGTATTTCAGTGTCTATAAATAGTTTAATTAATTACTTGTTAATTACACATTTATTAATGTTTAACTACAGTTTAATTGTGTGAGTTCTTCTAAAGTAATACAAAAATATGGTCTAATATTATTTTAAAACATCTAAAGGCACAAAGAGTAGCACACAATTACTCATATATAAAAAAATGTTGATAGCATAAGTTATAACGTGTAGGCTACTTCTTGTGGCTATGATTCTATGATTTGGAGCTCGTTTTTCCGCATTTGTTTTACGTGAGCGCCATCTTGTGTCGTAAAAGCAGCTCTACCCTACTTCCGGTCATGACCTGAGCGCCTCGGTTTTATTGAGCTTAGAGTTAAATATACAGTATGTTAGAATTTAAACATGAGTATTTCACAGTCTTCCATTGTGTATTTATGTCATTTTATTGTTATTAATAATGTGGGAGTAAACAACAGCTTAAATAAAAGAGAAAAGATGGTATTTATTTACATTTTATTTACAAAATACAAGATACAACATTCGTAAAACCAGAATACAAATCAAATTAAACAGCAGCTTTTAAAGTGATATTGAGGGAACACAGATGTGGTTAAAGTGGGGCAGTTGTAGATGCTGTTATGGCAGAGTGTGACATAACTGTTCTTGAAGTGGTTCCTGCTAAAGTC
Organism: Neodontobutis hainanensis; assembly: GCA_024349245.1. Taxonomy (NCBI): domain Eukaryota; kingdom Metazoa; phylum Chordata; class Actinopteri; order Gobiiformes; family Odontobutidae; genus Neodontobutis; species Neodontobutis hainanensis. The sequence continues at coordinate 1,131,730 of JALDNG010000031.1, forward strand.
ATGCACAGCTCAAAGAAGGTTCCGAGTCTAAGCCGATGACAAACGTACATCAGACAAGCTTCTATCTGCCTCAGACACCAAGGCATGAAATGTGAGGAATGACAAACATGAGCAACATTCTCGAAATGGCCATACTGTAGTAACATGACGTTCCGTGCATTGCACCTAAGCGCGTGCAGCGAGATTGTGGAGTGCGTGCGCAGCGATAGGCGCCTGTTTCCCACAGCCTGTGTTTTCGGTTACTTACGGTAAGGTGGACCCGCAGTGTCCACTAAAGGATCAGGTGATCCACTAACTACGACGCGAAGACTGACTGGGGAAAATGCAAAATGACATATAGCAAATGTCGGAGCAGAATTCATTCACATTTCGGGCTGAAACTGGGATTACACCGCGCCGCTGGAGCTCCAATGTAACGATGGCGCGTTGAGGCTGGTGGCGCCACTGCGATTTTTGGATCTTTTAATTTATGAGAAATCCCATCCACAGACACATATTGCTTTCAACATGGGGCTGTGCTACAGTCTGCGTCCCCGGCTCTTCGGGGACCTCAGCGGCTCTATCTCTAACGCTACCTCGGATTCGGAGCAGCCGCCGGACGCCGTGGTGCCGAGCCGTGCTGGGGCAGCGCGTCCGGAGGACACCGGGGGGAGCGGGGAGACCTCGGCGCTGCGCCCCGGGGACACGAGCAGGCTGCCGCCCGGGGAGCGCCGCCGCGCGGACACTGGCACCGACGGCGTGCTGATCCAAAACGGAGGCGGCGGGAAGGGCACGGGCAAGGACCGCGGCCGTCGCCTACAGCTGCTCCAAAAAACTAGCACCCAGAAGCAGAAAAACTGGGACAAATTGCTGGTGGAGGAGAAGGAGGCCGAGAAGGAGGCGAAGAAAGTCAGTAAAAACATTGACAGGGCGCTGAAGGAGCTCAAGCGGGAGTACAAACAGACCCATCGACTCCTGCTGCTTGGTAGGTTGAGTCCTGCCTGTTGTTGTTGAACAAGGCGTTTATTAATAGAAACATACGCGCACTGGCCTTCCAGAAAGTGTGTCTGTGCTGTGGCAAGGCCTATTCCACATCTGTCTGTGAGCAGACCCCTGTGGCTGTCATTGACAAATGCACTGCGTTAGCTGCACACTCCCTCTGTGTTACATGTAGGCTCCGTTATAAATGTAAAGGGCCACTTATGTCCAGAGCAGGCTTCTGTGTAGCCCCAAGGTGATCTAGACTAGCATACAAACAGGACACTGCTTCAAACACTAGCATTTTCTCTGAAGCCACTATGGCCTGTGTCACTCTCAGTGAAGAAGCACGAGTCTGTTTAATTCTGTTTAAACACTGAGCTGGTCACAGTTTGTATATGTTTATAGGACACTGTATGTGGGCTTCTCTGAACTCACCTGTGATTGTAGTAAAGAGTGTGTGTATAAGACCAAAAACACCACATAGACACCACAGTCCAGCCTCCCATAGTGTCTAGAGTATATATTGTTATGTAAGAAGAGAATATTAAAGCTCTGTTTTGGGGGACAGTGACACTGGTCTGCTGTGAGGACTACTCTGTGATCTTTGGTGTAGTGTGACATTTGCTCAGGGACAACTCGGGAGGAATACTCTGTCGCAAGTCAGAAAACACCTCTCGTACTTCTCATTTGGGACTATACGTCAGAACCTACTCTTATACCACATTAGCTATTATTACATTTATGCACCAAAATATACTGCTTTAGGTTTCCTAACAGTAATAATACATTTTCATCTCCATTGTGACATGGCATAATGGACTCCTAAAAACACTTTAGAGAACATTTATTGTGAGAAACCCAGAGTTTAATTTTGTCAGGCCTTATGTTTGACCCTTGCTTTATATAATTTAGAAGCATGTTGTTTCCAAAAGGCGTAGTGTTCGGGCCACTGTGCACAGGTCCAGCACTAAATATTGAAGATGTCACACCCATGCACTTTGAGTTATTTATCACTCTGTCAGCTTAAAGAGGAACAACACGGCTGTAATTCACTTATGTGTTTAGTTTGGGGGATGTTATTGCTCACACCGGATGAGAGAAAGTCTTGACTATTCCAACAACAATCATAGCTGAGTCATATTTAAGTTGGAGCAAATGCGTTTGCTTTACATTAAAGGTATACGGCTTAATTTCCTGCGTAAATATCTGAGAGCAAAATAAACGGATGAACTCACACAGGGGGAAGTGTCTGAGCTGTGTTACTCTATGATCTCAGCGTGTCATTATCTCTCAGCGACACCATCCTTTATTATGATTATTATTATGGTTATTGTCAGAGGCACCTGTCCCCAGGAAAGGCTAAGTAAGCACGTGTTGTGACCCGCTGTGGCTTCACTTATAAGAGGCCGGGGCTGGGACGTTATATACCCTGCCGTTTTCCAGTAGGATTCTTGTTGCATGCCACAAGACTTGGAGGTGGTTTGTGTTCCTCTGAAAGTGGACACCTCTCGAACGGTGTTGCGTTTCAAGGCGACGTATGCAAAGCTAATCTGGGTCACTTTATCTGTTTGTGTTTGCTGCAGCTATTTAGTTTAATAACCGAAGCTCTGGGAGAGTTTTGTTTTAACTTTAATGCTTTTTTCAGTTCCAACATGGGCTTTATTTTATTTAAACAGAGTTTAATTTTAAGTACAGGACAAAGTAGTTCTATATTTGAACAGAGTCACAGTTGAAACACAAAAGGGTCTGCATTCTCTAATTTTAAAGGTATACTATGTAGGATTTGTATTAAGCATAAAATGAGCCCTTTGCAATGTTTTATTTGGCTCCAGTACCTTCGGTAAGTGATATTTCCGGGACTTGGCATTACTCAGAAACAAAAGACATCAAACTATTTTAAGGATCTGCCCAAAAAAAGAATGACACCACAAAATTAAACTCAACGGGGGTTAAAAATAAAGTGAATTCACAAAATGATATTTAAGTTTTAGTTGGATTTGAACTATATTCATTTATTTATTTATGTAATTGTAGTTCTTAACACATTCTATACCGATTTGGACAAGATTTAGTTGGATTTCAACAGGTTTTATTTGGTTTTGTACAGGTTTTCATTGTTTTTGTACAGGTTTTAGTTGGATTGTAACAGGTTTTTGTTTGATTGTAGCAGGTTTTATTTGGATTTGAACAGGTTTTAGTTGGACTTTAACAGGTTTAAGTTGGATTTTAACAGGTTTTAGGAGTTCAGGAGTTAACATACCCTGCTATAGTGATAGAAATCAAGATAAATAAGTTGATTCATGTTTGCTTGGAAAAGTAAAACCCAAATATACAGTTTTTTATTTATTTATTAAAAATTAGTTTTGCCATTAGAATATTCAATCACATTTATCACAGATCTAATATTAACTCCGTCATGTTTTGCTAAAGATAGGACGCAGATATGATGAGGAAATAAGGTACATAATACAACCTTTATTTATTAAAGCAACCCTGCGTAACTTTTAGCCCAAAAATATATATTCTGCAAATATTTTCATAGAGTCATCTCAGCTGGACACCTGGACGAGGGCATATCTGCAGAGATTTGTGAGTAAGGCTCTACCACACAACGCACAAAATTAAGAAAACAGGCCAATACACTGCACCCTGTAGAGTCTTATTAAAAAGTTTTTGCAATATTCGATTTTTGCTTTCCAGTTTTACAAGAACAGCATCATCTCTTCATAAAGATGTATAGTATGTTGTAAAGAGGTCAGTTCATTCATCACTGACGCATCTACATGACCCAGATCCAGATAAGGCTGCCAAATTTTTACAAAGGTGCTATATCCTTTTCTGAGAATCTTTTCTAAGGACACACAACTGTTCATTTCCAAATACCACTTGGTAAAGAGAAGAGCGGAAACGGACTTCCACGTTACTGCGATACATTTCCAGTCTACTAATTAAGGATACCTTCAAGAATTTTACTTGAAATTTGTTCAAAGGTTTATCAATTTTGATCAAGTTTCCTAATGAGCAAAGCTCTGAGATGATAGTCAGACAAACCTGAATGAGCTTAAATAAGGTATCACAAAAGACATACCGGAAACGTCTCACCTTCACGCATGACCAGAGTCGTATTTGTACAACATACGCTAAAATGACCCTACCATTTCAGAAGACATGTTCTTTCTTCTAAACTTGCTGCTTGGAGTATCTCTTCTTGAGACCACGCCGTTGACAGTTTAGTCGCACATAGACGCTCTCTAGTGGCTAAAAGCTATGCAGGTTTTAGTCAAGAGAGTTCTTAAAAGTTCAAATGGAGAAAAAAAACAATCAAATGTATCAAGAATGTATAAATCTTAAATGATAAGACAGTAATTCACTCAAACAAAAGATGTTGTTGACAGTGTATTTTACATTGGAAGAAATCTGTGTTCAGTAAAATCCAAAACTAAAGTCCAGTCTTAGACCAAGTCCAAACACATGGAGGTGTTTGAGAAGGAGATGCTGAATAAAAATGTTGAAACATAAGCATTTCTCAGGAAGTATCAGACAGTATTTTCATGTAGCTGAAAAAAAAATGATGTTAGAAAAAATACAAAGATGTAGTATTGAGGCAAGATATGAACATATATAGACAATAATAGAAAAAAAGAATCAAAGTTTTCATCCAGTCAGAAAAATATATGTGGAGAAATAAACCTGTTTCTGGTTTTGAGTCAACATCCTGAGAATAAAAATGAGCTGGAGCCCGTTACAAAGTGTGGACACAGAAATACAATCATCTCCATGGCGTCTCTTCTCTTTCCTTTACAGTTTACAGTGTACTGAAGGCCTGAGTGGGAAGTGGCAAGTCGTTAGGATTTCTTGGAAAGGAAGTGACTTTATTGTTGGGCCTCCTGGATCAGATTCTGCTCCGGCCTGTGATACTGTCGTTTACGGCTTTCCCTCGGTGTCCTTAGCTGGCTGCTTCATATCTGCGTCTCTTATCAGCCTCACGAGCCGCACAGTCGACTTTCACCAATGACTAGCTCGTAAGAAGTCATTCATTGTCTTGTTTGTCACATTGTTTTCTTGGTCTACGTCTGTGTCACTATTCGGCTTTGTAAAGTTATATTTACTTTATCCCAGGAGTGTCCAAACTTTTAGAAAAGAGTGCCACATTTGATCAAGTTTGAGATGGATTTGAACATTTCTTTTGGATGAATTTGTACAGGTTTTAGTTGTATTTGAACAGGTTTTAGTTGGTTTTGAACAGGGTCTAGATGGATTTTAAAAGGTTTTAGTTGGATTGTATAAGGTTTTAGTTTAATTTTAACAGATTTGTTGGTTTTAAACAGGGTTTAGGTAGAATTTTAAAAAGGTTTTAGGTGTATGATTAAAAAGGTTTAAGTTGGATTTTAACAAGTTTAGTTGGATTTAAAAAGTTTTTATTTGGATTCTAACATGTTTTAGTTGCATTTGAACAGGTTTGTTGGTTTTGAATAAATTTTAGGTGGATTTAAATATGTTTGAGTTGGATTTGAACATGTTTTAGTAGGATTTTAACCATTTTGTATAAAGCTGCTGTTGGGGCCATAAACAATACGTTTTATCTCTGAAGCTGAGGGCCACATAAACTCTCATTCTGGACCATGATTGGCCCGTAGGCCGGACTTTGGACTATCCATTGTCCCTCCCCTTTAATACAGCCCGGCAGCTGAACTTTCCCTCAGTGGGTTTTATCATTGACCACTGTTGAACTTTGCTACAGGAGTTTCTATCTAACACAGGCAACCAATACCAGGCAAAGTTGAGAGTAAATAATCAGATTTATGGCAGCACTGTGAATGATCTGAATGGTTTTGATACGGTCCACAGACAAATGAAAGTGAAGAACCGCACTAGAAGGACGTTGGACTGTGCTGGCACTGGTTTTGCTGTGTATAATTTACACTTTATCAAAAGACTGTTGACCCCCAAGAGAGATAAATGAATAGCTCTCATCAGCTTTAGAAAATCAAGGAGGTCTAAATTTAGCTGGCTATCACCTGAATGTGTTATAGCCCGTTTTTATTATGAGTGAGATTAGCTTTAGCCTCAAAATGAGATGAGATGACTGTAACAATGTTAACTTGTATTTTTGCTTCTTTTTATGGTGTTTAATGTGTAGTTTTTTCTGTGTCTTGTGGGTAAACTACAAAGTACAATTCCTCACCTACAGTAGCCTTGCAGGGACATATTGTTGTCTATGAACAAACCAAGAGATGAGTTTTCTTCAGAAAATGGGCTAAAATTCAGTTTATGATGACAACGTAGATGAACTAATGTTTCCTAGAAGAAACAAGACCATGTTTCTCCTCCAGTACTTTGTCCTTTCTGGGCTACCGTTAAAACTTTTTTTTTTTTTAAGTTACAATTACACAATCGGAGAAACTAATAAATTTGATAAAGAAACGCTAAAAAAATAAAATCTAGTCTAGCAAGGCCTTTAAAAACTGTTTACTAAAGCCAATGTATTAAAATGCTTGTTCACAAAGTAGACTAGAGTCTGGCTAGTGTCTTTCAACAGCAGTAAACATGAAAAATGAGACTCAAACGAGAGGGAACATTGTTTTTCCATATAATATTTATTCATAAGTTCTATAACATTTACTAATCTAGAAAAGAATTTGAGGAAGTTAATTGGTTTGATAAAGAATTTGATCTGATGAAAAGGGTGAGACAAAGAAGCAATAGTACAACTGTAACAACGCCAAGGGAGCAGAGAAAGAGAAAGAAAGAAAGAAAAATATAAGGATATGGACATTTAAAGAAGTTGGCCAATAGAATTAAGAGATTCATTGTAAAGCTTAGTTTATTACATGTATGTTTTTCTCCCAAAAAAGATAGATTTTCCAGTCCACAGAATGTGCAGCTCGTGTTTTCACGAGGTTTCTCCTGTTTTACTGAAATGTTTAAAACAGACATCTCTATTTCCCCCAAAATATACACCTATAAAAACAATAATTAGTAAATAATAAGTACATACAATTTTGCTGATGGGTGACAGCCAAAAACCTGCTGAGGGCTTAACAAAAGGCAAAAAATGAAACTACATGTAAAATTAGAGAGCAATACAAATGTTTGGAAAATGATCAATAGTCTATAGTTCTTTTTATTAAATGTGTGGCAACTAGACAAGGACAGTTGACGACCAGCTCAAAGAGTTAAACTATAGAGACAGAGGTGGGTCGTAACGAGTTACATTTACTCTCGACCAGTTACGTTTTTACCATTTATTCTACACATTCTATGCTTTATTTTTGCCATTAGCGGATCTACCACATGACTGTGTTTCACCAATCAGACGTAGCCCTGCAGTCACATGACCAACACAAACTGTTGAGGCACAGTGGAAAACTCTTGACTTGGGCTGGATCTCATTTCTCTAAATGTGCATTCCTCCACAGCCTTCCTCTCCTCACGTTTTAGTCCCGCCCACACATAATGGGATTTAAATGTTGACAAGAATATCTGTGACATTTTAAATAAACATACATTGATATAGAACATTTGGTTTCTTTATATAAATATAAAGAGAAATTATATATATATATTGCCATTCCTGATTCATGTCTACCAGAAAAACAGAAGATAAAAAGAAAAATCAAGGCATGCTTGTTGATGATCTAATTTCTCTTTCTCTTTATATCATATGGTTCACAAACATCAGGACTTATTATAATATTCACAGATGAACCATTGCAACTTCTCTGTTGAAGTTCTTCATAAACTTCCTCCGACTCCCTTCCTCGCTCCTCAGAGCTTTGGAACAGCACTAAAGATGGTGCACGGCGAATAACTTCTGGTGCAATCGAGGAGTCGAGGCATTGAGGAGGCACATTTGAAGAAATGAGATTCAGCCATGAAGCGGACGCAATAAAAACATAAAAATTGCCAATGTCTCCAGTGCTGAAAGTGGCCTAAATTCCCTCACACACAGGCCTACTGTAGGGATTGGATTCAAAAGTTTTATGTTGTGAATTCTTATAAATCAGACATTATGATCAAACTCAGTACTTGAGTCGTCTTTTAACCAAATACTTGTTTTGGATGACTACTTTTTACTTCAAGTAACGCTACTCTTAGTTGAGTACAATTTTAGGCTACTCTACCCACCTGAACAGTAGAGATTTTAACCTGCTGTGGGGAAAGCTCTAAGTAGGATACAGGTAGGCTGGACCCTCTGTGCAGTACACTGAACTACGATTAAGAGGTACAAGAGTAAGGTGGCCTGAGAAGATAGTGTGGAATGCATGTGAAATTTATTATTGAAAGAAAAAATATAGAGAAAATGATGAGAAAGTTGCCTTATTTAATTTTTTTTACACAATTTGGACTATACGAAGCTGGTTAATAAAATAAGAAAACCTTTATTATTAGTTCCACAGTGGGGAAACTGCAAATAATTAACACTGCGAACCCCTGACTGATGAAATAAAGGCTGAGATGAGTGTCGAAAACCTACACAAAATATTATTCTTAAAGCTTGCTTCTGAAGATGGTAAATGGGTTCAAGTTTAGTTCACCCAGTTAGTCTTTTAGTCTCATGTTTCACTTTGTTTTACACTACATTTTACACAATGCGCTTTAAACTGGTCTTTTTCATTGTATCAGCATTCTTACACATATCACATGCCTTTTATTGATTAATATGCAAACTAGAGATATTGTTTAGTATAGCTAATAGGAATCCACAATAATCCAATCAGAGTTGTTATTCACTATATGTGTGTGTGTCTGCAATTCCATGTCTCTCCACTTGAGGGAGATGTGGCCCAGTCACTTTGATGACCTTGCTCTTTGAGGTAGGAAGACAGCTTTTTTTTTTTTCAGTTTATGGAGGTGGGAGGGTTTTATACCGATGTAGATACAACTATAGGAACTGGTTTGATTTGCATCTCGGACAACTTTGTAGAGCTTATTTGAATTCATGTCACAATATTTGCATTGTGTTTGCATAATGCAGACAATTACAGCACACTCCTTGTTACAAAAACGGATAGATCTCCTGCAGGAAGTGCACTTTGACATAATTACACTGTGTTCTTTGATGCAAATGTTAAATGAAATGTGCAATGGTATGTGTTAGCTTATAATTAGCTTTGCTATTGTCTATCAACTTCTAATATTGTGACCTTCCATAAATAACACAAAGATAAGTTAAAAGTGAAACTGGCTTTGTGGCTGTTTAAGTGTAACCTTAACAAACTCACACTCTATTTTGGTTTAGAGAAGAGGAAGCCACTGCAAGCAAAATGTAAATGTCACACCGAGCTCACAACAGTCGTGGTCTACTTCATCATCCTTTTGTAAAACCTGACACAACTTTTGAATTATCCAGTTCAGGAGTATAATTTAGTTTAGATATAATGGGAGTTTTTTTCTTGCTCTGTTGCAGTCTGGAGCTTTTTAGCTTTAAGTAGTGTTCTAGTACTTGAGGACTTAGTCTTGTTTTGGTCTAAAAGTCATTTTTACTTGGTCTGGTCTCGGACCCACTAAGACTGGTATAAGTCTATTCTGGGTATTGAAGGAAAATCTCTATCATTTTATATTTTATTAAAACTCTGTTTCCCTTACCCTGACATAGTTTTGGTCTTGGTCTTGACCCGCCTTGCCCTGACATGGTCTCGCCCTGACAGGGTCTTGGTCTTGACTTAGTCTTGACTTGGCCTTGCCCTCACATGGTCTTGGTCTTGACACGGTCTCGCACTGACATGGTCTTGGTCTTGACTTGGTCTTGACTCAGCCTCGCCCTCACATGGTCTTGGTCTTGACTCGACCTCGCTCTCACATGGTCTTGGTCTTGACTCGACCGCGCCCTCACATGGTCTTGGTCTTGACTCGACCTCGCTCTCACATGGTCTTAATCTTGACTCGGCCTCGCCCTCACATGGTCTTGGTCTTGACTCGACCTCGCTCTCACATGGTCTTAATCTTGACTCGACCTCGCCCTCACATGGTCTTGACTCGGCCTCGCCCTCACATGGTTTTGGTCTTGACTCGGCCTCGCCCTCACATGGTCTTGGTCTTGACTCTGCCTCGCTCTCACATGGTCTTGGTCTTGACTTGGTCTTGACTCGGCCTCGCCCTCACATGGTCTTGGTCTTGACTTGGTCTTGACTCGGCCTCGCCCTCAGATGGTCTTGGTCTTGACTCGGCCTCGCCCTCACATGGTCTTGGTCTTGACTCGGCCTCGCCCTCACATGGTCTTGACTCGACCTCGCCCTCACATGGTCTTGGTCTTGACTCGGCCTCGCCCTCACATGGTCTTGGTCTTGACTCGGCCTCGCCCTGACATGGTCTTGGTCTTGACTCGACCTCGCCCTCACATGGTCTTGGTCTTGACTCGACCTCGCCCTCACATGGTCTTGGTCTTGACTCGGCCTTGCCCTCAGATGGTCTTGGTCTTGACTCGGCCTCACCCTGACATGGTCTTGACTCGGCCTCGCCCTCACATGGTCTTGGTCTTGACTCGGCCTCGCCCTCACATGGTCTTGGTCTTGACTCGGCCTCGCCCTCACATGGTCTTGGTCTTGACTCGGCCTCGCCCTGACATGGTCTTGGTCTTGACTCGACCTCGCCCTCACATGGTCTTGGTCTTGACTCGGCCTCGCCCTCAGATGGTCTTGGTCTTGACTCGGCCTCACCCTGACATGGTCTTGACTCGGCCTCGCCCTCACATGGTCTTGGTCTTGACTCGGCCTCGCCCTCACATGGTCTTGGTCTTGACTCGGCCTCGCCCTCACATGGTCTTGGTCTTGACTCGGCCTCGCCCTGACATGGTCTTGGTCTTGACTCGGCCTCGCCCTGACATGGTCTTGGTCTTGACTCGACCTCGCCCTCACATGGTCTTGGTCTTGACTCGACCTCGCCCTCACATGGTCTTGGTCTTGACTCGGCCTTGCCCTCAGATGGTCTTGGTCTTGACTCGGCCTCACCCTGACATGGTCTTGACTCGGCCTCGCCCTCACATGGTCTTGGTCTTGACTCGGCCTCGCCCTCACATGGTCTTGGTCTTGACTCGGCCTCGCCCTCACATGGTCTTGGTCTTGACTCGGCCTCGCCCTGACATGGTCTTGGTCTTGACTCGACCTCGCCCTCACATGGTCTTGGTCTTGACTCGGCCTCGCCCTCAGATGGTCTTGGTCTTGACTCGGCCTCACCCTGACATGGTCTTGACTCGGCCTCGCCCTCACATGGTCTTGGTCTTGACTCGGCCTCGCCCTCACATGGTCTTGGTCTTGACTCGGCCTCGCCCTCACATGGTCTTGGTCTTGACTCGGCCTCGCCCTGACATGGTCTTGGTCTTGACTCGACCTCGCCCTCACATGGTCTTGGTCTTGACTCGGCCTCGCCCTCAGATGGTCTTGGTCTTGACTCGGCCTCACCCTGACATGGTCTTGACTCGGCCTCGCCCTCACATGGTCTTGGTCTTGACTCGGCCTCGCCCTCACATGGTCTTGGTCTTGACTCGGCCTCGCCCTCACATGGTCTTGGTCTTGACTTGGTCTTGATACTCTCTGGTCTTATGACTTAAGTTTTTAATTTAACATATGCTGGTGTCCTATTGTCATGAACTATAGTTTAATTTATATAATTATAACTCTGTGACCCATATGACTCAATATTAACAAAGTGCTCATTTTAATAACTAAATAATATTCTTGCATCATGTTCCTGGCAAAAGTCTGAAGGCTTTTATATTCAATTGGTTTCATTGTAAGCTCACATGAAGCTCATATGTTAAAAGCTTTTCATATATTAAGAGCCGAGCAATCAAAGATGAATGAAAATTACCTGCTTTTTAGTGCGTGTTGCCCATTTGATATAATTCAAAGTCTATCACAATTCTTTTTCTTCTACATACGCAAATCAAAAATAAAGCATTAGGCTGAAGGTAAAAGATCAAAATAATTGACTTAGGAATACTTTTACATTTTAAACAGTTTTAAAACATATGTTGAAGGTATATCTGGTTTTAATTATAATGTCCATTAAAGTGGTCAATACAAACTTATACAGTTAAAGGTCTCTATTGCAAATAAGTTGAATAAGATAATGAAAAGAATAATATATTAAAATTATTTAAACATAAAAACTGAAATGATTAGGCTTGACAGTAGAGAACTTTATAGGAATGTGTAAAACATGTCTGTAGCAAGAAGACAAAGTATATACAGTATAACTGTATAGTGTAGTATAGCTACTTCTTAAAATTATTATAAACTTTATTTACAGTCAAGTCAAACTTATTTCTTTAACACTTTTAAAACAAAGGAGTAAAACATTGCTATACAAATACAATAAAACACAATAAATAAAGTTGTGGTAAGAGCCAATATATGCCACCTAACCAGTATTTAACACCAATAAAAAAAAGTGGGTCTTAAGTGTGGTTTTAAATTGCTTTATGAACTGGGCAGAAGGGACCTGAGTGTTCAAGAGTTTAGGGCCCAACACTGAGAAAGTCCACCTTTCAATAAAAAACTACAGCTCAAAGTACACACCAAGGCACAAGACAGTGACAAAAGGTAGAACCATAAGATAAATGGATAATAAAAAAAAGGATATACAAAGTTATTAATCTTGATACAAGTCTGGATTTGTGTAAACTTTGAGCCCGTGTTTGGAAATTTAACCTCAAACTACATCAGAACTGAAAGTAAAATGTGAATTATGAGATTCAAGTCAGATAAAGTAGTTAGATGGTGTTATTGCCTTGACATTGTTCTATATTTGGAAGAATTTAATTTAATGCATTTGTTCATTAAATTGTCCTTTTTCTTAGTCCTGTTAGGGGTTGTGAGTGTTTAGAGCCTATCCCAGCAGCCTTTGGGCCTGAGGGGGGGTACACCCTGGACAATGGCCCGTTGGTCGCAGGGTTAACACTTAGAGACAAACACTCTCACATTCAGTTACATCTGACCTCTGCATGTTAATTCAACTAAATAACTTTCCCTGCAACTTTACAACTGCAAACCGACAATTGTATATCAGTATGTATCTTGTATACTGTATATAATAGTGTCTAGTAACATCACTTTAAGAGGTACTTACTGAGACCCAGGGCAAGCTATTCCATTTTGTCTTTTTTTCATGTTTTTGAGGCTTTAGTTCAAAGTTATCATTGTGTAAATTAGCCACTTTAGGCCACTGCAGTGGTTCCCTGGCATTTTTTAATTAAAGTATAAAACCTACGGCATATGCTGGTGCAGAAATGACTGTATACACAATTTCAGATCTCAGTTTATTTTTTCTTTTCCCCACTGTATTAGGTTTGATAAAAGTAATCTAAGGACCATTTCATTGTAGTCTAAACAGAGGCTACAACACAGAACACATGTGACATACTTTACCAATGAACAGGTTACTCTAAAACAGCTCGTAATGGACCTAAACTAGAAATATTTAAAAAATGACAGTCTATCTATGTAATGTGACAGTGTTTTCTTGGTTTAAGTTATTTTTTCAGACTTGTATTACTTTTATAAAGGGACAATATGCAAGATTCCCAGTTGAATAGATATATATGAACAAACCTGACCCATCCTAGAAGTAAAAAAACAGGTTTATTCTGGCTTTTGAATTCAACTCACCACCAACTATATAAGATTTTATTTTTTTTTTAACTTGTGTGAGCTGTGATTGGCTGCACACACACACAAATACATCAAAAAGTCCCTCCCATGCACACAAAGGCAAAACATTGTGACATACAGACAAAAGAGAAGTCATTAACATTCACTTCCACGTTTGTTTAGGAGGAACATATATGTAATAAAAGGGATTTCCATCATCATTTAACTTTCCACACATCCTTACATATGCTACCTTTTTAAACCTCTTCATGTGCTCAAAAAAAAAAAAAAAATTTAGGCAGAATGTGTTTTTGTCATACCTTGAAAAGCTAGTGAGGCTATGAGTGTAGTTTAGTGTCAGGCCACTTCCCCAACTGAACCCAACCCTCTGCAAACCCCCACCCCTCACCCATTAGTTTGATAGCAGCGGCAGGAACACACACACACACAGGAGGACAAACCGAGATTTACTCCAACTATACACTGGGATTACCTTCCTCCACCTATGACACAAGAACAGCAGCAGAAGAAGAAGCAGCTCTAAAATGTTAAATAGTCGCGGCTTGTTAATGTTACAGTTTAACGCAGGCTTGTTTTCCAGCGCCACGGGCCACACGGTTACTTCCTGGTGCCACAGAGAGAGGCAGTGCTGAGTTAAAGAGACAGGAGAGAGATACTGAGAGAGAAATTCACACAGAGGAAAAAAAAATACAGAGAGAGGAGAAGAGAGGGGCTGGAGACGCGATTGGAACAGTTGACTAGATTCCCAGAAAGACCCCCCTCTCTCATTGTCGCCTTATTTTATGTTTTTTTGACATTTCTCGGTGGGATTTCTTCGTTGGTTTGTGCGTAACAGACGCTTTTGGATGACGGTCGGCTGCGGCTAAAGCGGAATTGTAACGGGGAACGTATCCCTCCCTCCGACGGAGAAACTTGTCCTCTTTTCTTTTTTCTTTTTCTTTTTCTTTTTAACAGTAGAGTCATTTCTGTACCATTCTATCCGCCCGGGTGTTATTTTATCCTTGTTACGTTTTCACAAGGAAGGGTTAGGGCGAAGGAAGATGGGTTGTTTGGGCAACAGTAAGACTGAAGACCAACGCATCGACGAAAAGGCACAGCGCGAGGCTAATAAAAAGATCGAAAAACAGCTGCAAAAGGAACGACAAGCTTACAAAGCCACACACAGGCTCTTATTGCTCGGTAAGGCTCACTGTTATGTGCTAACCGTGTGAAATGTACCGATAATCCCGTTGGTTTTACTGAACACGTAGCCCCATTTGACAGCGCTAGCAATAATATGTCATGGGGGTGGATATTGATGGAAGCCAAGCAGCAGCAGAGCCTACAATTACCTGCATTCATTTCACCAAACATCTGTCCACGAGCATTACTGTCCCTTATCCGTGTCTAAAGAGCTAATATTTCCGTGTCGTGTGTGTGTGTGTGTTTCTTTTTCCTCCTCAAGGTGCTGGAGAGTCCGGAAAGAGCACCATTGTGAAGCAGATGAGAATCCTACACGTCAATGGCTTCAACGCAGAGTGAGTGCTGCCCTTAAACAGCTACATTAGCGGGTTTAAAAACGTAGCCTACTGTTTATTCTGGGGGATTTTGTGATATTAGAGGCTACCAGACTGAGAGAGTGTTAGGATGTACATATGCAGGCTGTGAATGGAGTTTCCCCCGGGCACTGCAGCGTCTGCAGGGCCCAGTACTATCCCCAGAGGCGTCGCTAGAGATGTTAGGGCCCGAGGCAGCAGCTACCTAATCTGTATTTTTTTTTTTTTTTTTTTTTTACTAACTTTTTCGGTTAATATCTCTGACTGTTGGACCTATCTACATGAAACCAGACTGGCATAATGTGTAAAGTTTTCTGTCAGTCAAAACTCGGTGTATGACTCTTAAGTAAAATCATTTATTTCCTACAGCACAACAAGATAAATCTGTATATTATAATGTGTTTCATATCTGTTTCCTTCAACAAACTTTATCAGTTAATATGTCTGTGATTGTTGGACCTATCAACATGAAACAATAACTAACATTATGTAAAGCAAAACAAATTAACTGCATTTGGCTCAAAATAAAATTAATTTTATTATACAGAGCAAGATAAAGTTCTTCAATCATGTTTTATATTTGCTCCCATTTACAAATTGATCATAAGGGTTTAACAATTAATCTACTAACCTTTTATTTATTAATTTATTTTTTGCAAATTTATACTTTAAGTGTATTTAGACCAAAGGGGCCCTCTGCAAACCACCCATTTTACCCCCCCTGTTGCGTTGCCTTTGACAACCTCCTCTCAAAGCACATTTACAGTTATAAACCCCGTGCTTGTGAGCAGCTCCGTGTCACATGCAGTCGCCAAAGTCGCTGCTGCCTGTTTCATGTGAGCGAGTTTGGGAGGTTGTGATGGACACAGGCCGATTTGATGATTTGTTTTGCTGCAAGGCCCTGCATGGCATTGATCTCACCACCACTGCTCTATTTTAACCAGGCCCAGTGCATGTCAGGATCCTGGACGAGGATGGAAACCCACTGCTGATGTGAATTTTAAATGCAAACTAGGCTTATACTAAGTAATACCAGGCCTATAACACTCCCCTTTTCAATGCCTGTATTGTATGGAAAAACTATTAGCCCACAGTGTAACCCAGCAGTAACCCCAATCTTACTCATAACTGAACTGATAAGAAAACTATTCCTCAGTTTTGTAATCACTTCCTCTCACTTTTTTTCTCTCCCGATGCAGAGAAAAGAAACAGAAAATCCAAGATATCCGGAAAAACGTGAAAGATGCCATAGTGGTAAGGCTTTTCAATACAAGTGTTACCTCTTACTATGTTTTAAAATAAGATGTTTTCCTGTATTTACTCCTCCAAATTGTGCTTTGCAGACTATAGTGTCGGCGATGAGCACTTTAATACCCCCTGTTCCGCTAGCCAACCCAGAGGACCAATTCAGGATCGAATACATCAAAAGCATAGCACCGCTTTCGGACTTTGACTATCCCCAGGTAAGACGCAATCAAAATCTCTTCCCATGTACAAACTACACGCACATTTTCTTTGTGTTTTTTGCCATTGAAATCTACTTTCCTGAAGTAGCTGTATGTGGATTTGAAGGCATGGGATTTTTTTCCCAGTGCGAGAGAAAGATGGGCCATTCGATAGCGTGGGGTCATGTGTTGGAAATGCAGATAATGTTTTACATAATTTTGAAAGTGTTCTTTGTTTGAAACTGGCTGCAGAGCTGGGGCTGCCCACAGTGACAAATGCAAACGATGCAGTAGATAAACCTGTGCGAGGTCTAAGTTGGTCATATCATGGTTTTGGCCTAAATTAAAATGTGTTTTAGTGACTTTAGTATATTTAAGAGAGGAGTTGTGTTGGGTCTGAAAGAGATAGACGAGTTTATTTTGCTCCAGACTAAACCTAAATCAAGTTTATTAATGTCATACTACATTCTGTTTAGTTTTGTTCTAATATCAAGACGGGTTTTAGTTGGATTTAAAGAGGTTTTAAATGGATTTGAACAGTTTTATCTGGATTGAAACTGTTTGTATAAAGCTGCTGTTAGGGCCATAAACAATACATTTTATCTCTGAAGCTGAGGGCCACATAAACTCTCACCTTGTGCTGTGATTGGCCCCTGGTCTGGACTTTGGACATGTCTGCCATGTATGATCTTATTCAAGAGCTAGATCAGTATAAAAGTGTTTTAAAAGTGGGATACTTAATTTATGACATAAAGTAGATAGTTGGCAGCACATCTACTGTTTTATAAAAGCAGACAGGAGCACACTAAAAACAGGTGCTACAACACAATATTATAACAGTTACCAAACCTTCATCTGGGTTAAGCAACACTGTGTAGGTTTTTACCCCAAAATATGGCGTCTGAGAAAAGCATTAAAACAATAGCATTACAGTAGTATTGAGAGCTCAGTGGAGTAGAACAGGACGGGTTGGCTCAGTACGACAGTGTGTAGGGAGGACACATAAGTGCAACTGATGCTGTTTGTATATGAGATATTTGACGTATATGAAGCAGGCTTGAAACGGAATGCTTTACCAATAGTTAATATAAAGAGTAGTTAAATCTTGTGTTATGATGTGAGATTATGGAGTAAACACTGAATTGTTTTTGATTTATTCTCAGCTTTCTGAACTTTAAATTCACAAAGCCAATTCCATACATTTCAGAGGCTTACTATTTAGTTTACTATTTAGCTTTTTTTTGTTAAAATGTAAACAATAAATTAAATATTTTAATTCCTGAAGCGACACTGACTGTTTAAAACTAGTTACAGCTGATCATTTAGAATAAAAAAGGACACCCTTAAACGTGTTTTCTCATGAAATATGACATTTATTACAAGAAAAAGGCATATTTTATGTAAAGGTTGCATTCTTCCTGTTGCTCTCATTTTCTCAAGTGATGATTATTATCTATTGTCCAATAAACAGACTGCAGTGTTTAGTTCCACCTTTTCAAAAGCGGACCTTGGACGTGCCAAAGTAGTATGGTAAAATGGGCTTTTTGGGGACCCTTTTGTACTCTTTTAGTAACAGAATCTGACTTGTACCCACCTGTACCGTACCACCACAGTGGCTACAAGGCTTTAATAGAAAAATACTTTATATATAGGTCATAAACATGGACATTGTTGTAACCCATCTTTTTATTGTAAGCTTTTATAACCATTTTTCACATTTGTTTTGCTCCTGTCTACTTTTCCAAACTGGAAACACACTGACCGCTCTCTAGTTTAGGGATATGTTAACTATACACAGAAGCCCATTCATAAATTACTGAACTATGTCTTTAAAACTATTTTTGTAGCTTTATGTAACAACTGAAAATCCATTTAAATGATCTTTATTTCCTGGTAGTGAACCGGGAAGCAGCCGCAGTAGGGTCCTGGGCCATTGGGGAGAGTCAGTACTTAGTTCCCTGGCCCAAAAAAACAACAAAAAAACCCCAACAACATGGCTCTGTCTGTTAGTGTCTGCGCTTGTCATCAGTCTCAGGCTTCACGAACGCCACCAGTGTCACTGCTACATTGTCGTTCAGAGCCACCGGGCATGACACATAATACAGCAGCGAGAGAACACACAGCCAGTCATTTATTTACCTGTGGCTCTCACCTGTTGGCCCACAGGAAGCAGGAGTAGATGATGTCATGGTCAAACAAGATCATTAATCATAGAAGGAGAGCTAAATAAAGACACTTACAAAACCGCATTGACAGTTTTTATATCACTTGGTAAAAGACGGATGGAACAAATGATATGATTGAGGTAATTGGTGTAGGTAGCCTATATATTACAATAAATCCAGCTTTATTCCAAACGTTTATTTAAGGGAACCCATTTTTAAAAACATCCTGGTGTGTTTTAGCATCATTTAGGGGATTTTTTTTATTTAAGTTTTTTCATTTTAAGGCTAGTTCTCTTTCTTTCTAGTGCTGTTAAAATTCCTTTTAATGCTATTATGGACATTTTTTACTTCATGGTTTTCTTTTTTTGGGGTAATTTTGACTGTCCTTAGTTTTTTTTTTCCTGTTTTTAATTCACCTTCACCATTATTATATACATCATACATTTACAGAGAAACATATATTTTCATTAAATGGCCATTAACTTTCACAAATGTTTTTTCTGGATTGTTGATATTACTCGGTTAGATTTTTTGCTGAGTCAAATAAAATTTCCCATGACCCAATTTTGACCTTATGTTTGCAGACCACAGAAATGAAGAATTATAAAGTGGTGCAACCGAATAAAGTTAGTCGCAACATTCTCACCAGTGGAGGTTAATCTAAAACTATTTAATTTTTTAACAATATTAGGAAACATGTTATATTTAATAATCATTTTGAATGTAACAATCAGACCTGTTATACATGGATATCCCTTTTTGATATTGTAAAGGTTTAATAATTTAATAGGAAGTTGTAGGCTCTGGACTAACTTCCACTTGTCATAACTGTTTGGGCTGTGTCCAAATGCACTCCCTAGTCCCTAACTCCTCAATCACTATATAGTGTTACACTATGTAGAGGACTATATTCTGTAGGGCACTCAATTAGTGAACGGTTACAGTAGACACTACACAACATTTTTTCTTTAGCCGTTAGTCACGTGACTCATGTCTTACATATTTTATTTAACAACTCTTGTTGTATTAATTACTGAAACTGATTTATTACTACTCTTTAATGCCTCAAGAGAAAAGCTCACAAAGGTCAGTCTGTATGATTTAAGGTCAGCTAACTTCAGTAATTTTTACATCCTAACGATTAATTAATAATTCAATTTACAACAAATTCTGTTTCCACAGAAAGTCAAACTTGTCTCTGACTCATTTAATTCAAAACATGTGGAGTACAGTTTAAAGAGACATGTCACGGTCGAGCTGCTCTGTTTCAAAAATTCGCAAAGCATTATGGTCTATTTTGACCGTCTAGTGACTATCGCTGCTCACTACTTTTACTGATGCATTGTGGGAAACTTGAGTGCACTACCTTTCAGTCACTAGACGTTTGGACACCACTACAAAATGGTGTGTTGATTTGGACACAGTTCTAGACTAAACATAGCCATTACTTCCTTATTGACAAGCTGTGTCAACCAATGGGAGAACTTCTTTTTTCAGACACGAGCTGTGATTGGTCAAAGCTTCTGTTCAGGACTGAAAATGCTCATCTCTTCAAATGAATGGGTTATTCAAGGCCAATACCGATATTAGGGGGAAGTGAAAGGCCACTAGCCCAAACAAAAGAAACACTGTAAATGACTTTCTGCTAATTCTATGAGGCTATTATTAAGATACCACACTTGGTAGCCTTACTTTTATTATTATTAAAATTATTATTTTGCCATAGTGTAATTTATTCTTGACCAGTGTCAGTTGTTCCTATTATTTTCTACTGACTCGCTCTCACTCAGACCAGTCTGCTGGTGTTTTGCTCGCTCACAAGAGTGAATGTGGCGCTGCTCACTATGACATCAAATAATGGTAAGTTAGAGGAGCACAGACGAGACAGCGCTCTGCTTTGCATTGGCCAACTGTTTTCTTGGCAGAAACACATGATACCTGGTCAATACCAGTAAAGTCACTGGTGCAATAGTCATAGTAATCATGTTGTATTTAAATGCGTTTTCGCTCTCTTAGCCTGGCACAGCATGACGTGAGCTCTGTGTATTCTATATACAGAAACTCAGTCTGACAAAACATTAAAGAACAAGTTCCTTCGGTACCTTTTCTACCGACCAATCACATTCAAATGCTGCTTGAGTCTTGCCTTGCGTCACATTTAGGTGACCCTGGTCCATTGTTTAATACAGTTTGCCCGGATGGTGCGCGGGGCCGGCGAGAGATTGTTCGCCTCTGCTCTTCAATCAGTTTTTTTGAGGAAAACAAACTGGTAGCGATCCTTTTCAGACTCCTTGCTGATACAGCAATTCAGTGTCAAGGTTTTAGCAGGATAATAATGCTAGATTATCCTACCTTTAGCTTGCTATCGTAAACACAACTAGCATGTCCACAACCAGCACGCATTGACAAGCGGTTTAGGGGTTAAATAGAGAAACATGTTGTTGTAGTTGTTGTCACAGACCAGTTATAAACTTACCACTGACAAAAACACAGTGCTTAGCTTCTTCGTTCTTGCTCTCCTTGGCTCAGAAGCAAATGTGCAGCATGGCTGTTGTATAATTTGTGACATGATAACAGCCTGCAACCCTCTGCTGGACTAATGGCACAATTACAACATTAACATAAGCACAGAGCTTCATAAAAGCTTATTATTGTTATTGTTATTATTATTATAGACACTAATATCAATCTAAGGACCAATATTGTCTGATAATATTGCTTGACCAATATATTATTTATTGTTATTGAGTTTTGACAGTGCTATAGGTAACTCTTTATGACGTGGTACACCCTACATCTTCTCAGTGATAAATCTATACTACACTGCATCAGAATAAAAGAAGTCTGCAGTTTGTTAACGCCAAAGCAGATATGGCATACTCTCTTTTATTATATGGAGCCATACGGACATTGTTCGGGTTAAGAATAGAACGCGTGAGAGAGAACAATGCTGTGGTCTGCTGAGCCTGGTTATTCAAATATTAAGGCTATGGCTGTATTATGTCATAGTTTACTCAAAAAGTCTCTCCACCTGTGTGTGTTTTGTAATGTAACATAAAACTAGGACATTGAGTGTTGTGTGCTTGGCGGTCCATAGCGGCTCAGTTTTCATGCAACAGCAGTTAAAAGTAAAAAAAAAATTTTTTAATACGTTTAATAAAAAGCAAGTGAATTTTTTTTTTTTTTTTTTTTTTTTTTTTTGCTGGCTGTCTTCAAGCTTTTCTGTGCAAGGGTGAGATGTAACAGTCGGGACATTGATATACTGTCTATTCAAATAGAAACAAATGCCACTGCAGCAGCTAAGCATTAGCCACGAGACAGTGTCCGTAAGGGCTGTGCAAAATGGGCAAAATAATCATATTGCTATTTATTTATTTATTTGTTTATTTTTAAATAAATATTGCAATTGTGATTTTGGCAATTGAAGCGTTAATCTGCAAAATAGTTTTTGTTTTTTTGAATATGCTACAGTCTTAAGTGCATAATAAAACATTTCATAAGCTTAATATCCATTTAAAATGCAACACGTCATGTGTAAACTGTGCACAGCATTGTGAGCAGATTTATGGCCCAAATGATCTGTAAGCTTTTATTTAAGTAAACCGGCTGTTTTGAACACAGCTTGAATTAATTTGGAACATGCCACCCTCAAAAGTTTTTTTATAGACTATGTTTTTGTATGTGTTTTATCTTATTTATGTTTTTATGACGGTGTTTTTAAGTTGTATGTCTGTTCCTGATCTGTTTTTAAGTGCTGGTGAGGCAGAGGAAAAATTTCCATTTTGGTGGACATTAAAGTTCTATTCTTAAGCCGGCATATGCCGACAAACGAAAACTCTGATACTGAATTAAAATATGTAAATAAGAAAATTTGCAGCCAAATACAATTTAGAAATTGCGATTGTTTGCCGATTGCGATTAATTACATTGGTTTAGCGTCAGTCAGTCAAGAGCCACTGTCAAAACATACACGTAATCCTCAGTGTCTGATACCACAAACGGCAAGTGGCTTAACGATGGACGCTTCAGAACTACTCGGCTTTTTGAACAAGTACTGCACCTTAAGATATGTATTGCAATCCGTTAATGGACTGTTGATGATCAGCCTTAAGTTATATGTTACATTTTACATTTATTCATTTAGCAGACGCTTTTATCCAAAGCGACTTACATTGTTCTACAGTAATCACCAGTGTTACAGCCACGTGACGAGGTGGGTTAAGTGTCTTGCCCAAGGACACAACGATAGTATGAACTGTGGGGAGAGCGGGAATCGAACCACCTACCTTCCGGTTGAAAGACGACTGCTCTAAACCCGTAAGCTACTGCTGCCCAGGATGGATGAGAAATATATTTACAATCTGTCTTTATAAGCTTTGTTTCTGGAGCTAATTTGAAAAATTCTTAATAGCCTCAAATTTGTCATGTTTGGTATATTTTTTACTTAAACTTGGATTACCTATGTTTTTTTTTTACTATTTTAGTCGACACTGATGTCAACCAAGAAAATAAACCAGGAAATGGGTTTATCTGTTGCAAAATATGTCTTAATAAACAGAAAAGAATAAAAATAGAGGAAATGGCAGCAAATTAAATGCTTTGGCGCAAAGTTTATCGAGACAGAGATAATTACAGGATCTCTACAGTCTAACGGAGATAAAAGTTTCAGGTCAGGTCTAAACTTCAGTTTGATGTAATGTATTAGTGTTTTATGGAAGGAAAATTGGTCCCGTTTTACCCCTTTTCAAATAAAAGAAGCAGAAAAGGTTAATACGCTGCTGCTTAGAGAGGTGGAGAGTGGTGAGGCAAAAATAAAATCAAGTACTATCGCTTTAAAGGGATTGTCCAGTATTTTGTAACAGAGGCTCTATGAGATACATGAGATATGTATTTTTTAACAGTATGAAGACGCAGACAGGAGCAAAGACACAGGGTTTGTGTTGAACACTCCTTTTTAAATGTTCTCCAAACTGTGAGTGCACTGATGATCTATCGTAGTAAATAGATCACTGTCTATTGCTTCACTTCCAACAGAAGAACACCCAAAGGAGTCCGAGTGTCCCCCTTTCAACAGACCCGAGCCCACTGCTCCACAACTTTGTTTTGCCAAGTTGTCTCGAATTTAGGCCATTTTGTTCTGCGTGTCAAGCTGACCTACATGATTCAAGTGAAATATTACATCATTACGGACCCACTTGATTAACGTGTAACTCTAGCCGGACGAAACGAGATCCAGCAGGGGCTCTGTCGGGACCTCTGGGACGGCTGCTGCTGGGACGGAGGAACAGATACTGGGACCAGTGCGGAGAAAGAGTTAAAGAAGCTTGTGTTGAAGCAGATTCCCTCCTGGTGTCTTTGTGTGTTATCAGTTCCTCTGTAGGGCACTGCAGCACACAGCATTTATTCAAAGGCCCAGTGTCACACGCCTCTGTGGAAAAGTGCCCCGAGAACAGCACTCTGCGCCCCCCTCTCAACACCGTCTACCCCACGTCCTCTCTGCACCGAGTCCAGCGCTCCTGAGCTTTGTCAGACCATCGTTTGCCTTGGCATATGTCCCAACTGCTTCAAATCTTCCAAATAATATGCTTCTGTAGTCATGTGAAAAAGTAATTCTCTTTGAATACTGATTAATAAAAAGTGTAAAAGTAAAATCATTTGAATTATCTAATTGTAGCAAGTCTTAGCAGGAGGTAAATACAATTTCAGATGAACTAAACTAACTGTATCATTCTTTATTATAAGAAATTAAGCCTAATTAATAAACTAAGTACCTATTTAGAAGCAATAATTTAGTAAAATATCCTAAATATTCAGATTCAGAAGAACTAGTTAAGTTTAGGAAAAGAAGGCAAGGCCATGTGGTGCAGCAGTTAAGTTTGGTACAAAAGGGTTTAGGCAGGAGATGAAGCGTTTCTGCACCAGTTTTCTACATTCACGGACTCTCTTTGTTGTCATTATCACTTTTGAGGTGGTCGTGGTCCAGACTAAACTCAACCAATATCCAGTTTGTTTGGAAAAGCGCATTTGGCGATAGTTTGGACTTTTGTACCAAATGTTGGAAGTCACGGACGATTAAACACACGAAGAAGAGCAAACGTAGAAAGGCAATCGTGAAAACTGAAATTGCTCTGTTTTAAAAACGCATTAAAAGTGTCGATTATGTTGTTTTCCATTTTGTATGGGTTTCTTTTTATTGCTACATTACAACAGATGCATCTAATGAGTCTTTGTAGTGATTTAAATAACGTCTGAAACAGTGAATTTGAGGTTTCAGCTTTTTTTTATTTTATATTAATAGTAACATGTTGACCGTACTCCAGTTTGATTATTGATTATTAAAACATGGACCATCCTCTGCATCAGCTTTTGAAAGAACAGAGAGCAGTCAGTGGACGTGTGAGATCATCCATGAATCTGTGGAAGAGAACTTTTGACTCGACTGTGAATCGACAAATTTGACCCCCCCAGTAATCACAGTCTCAGGGAAAGTCCTGCTTTTAAAAATTATACCGCGAAACCAAAAGTTACTGAACCTAACAAATACTGCGTAACAATTAGTGAGTTCTTAGTACAGACCTTGGTGCAGACTTTCTGGAGAGAAAACACAAGCTCTTAGTCATAAAGCAAGGGTCATATGAAAGTGAATCTAAACAAATGGTCAAAGTCAAATCCAACCTTTTGATTTTTCTCTCGGGCACGTGACTGTTAATTACAAGAGAAATTCCAGCTTTGATTCTCACATGACTGTTCTTTATCTCCAAAAATCAGACTCGATGGAAAAGTTGTCAATGAGTGCCAAAAATAGGATAATCAATTTACTCTGGGACCATTAGTACGGTTATGGGCAAAGTTACACACGTTTATACACAAACACCGTATCATAAACAAAAATGCTAACTTGACCACCTATTGGGACTCTAAACTTGAATTTCCCTTGCGAAAGTCCTGCTTGTCCATTTCAACCTGCCGTCTGTCTGGAAGGAGATTATAAATGCCCAGGCCTGGTTAAAAAAAGAGCAGAGATTTATTATTTATTGTAATTGTGTAAGCACATGTCTTGCATAATTTTCTCAAAACCTGTATGCCCGGTAAATTCTAAAAATGTTAAATGGTTACAGATAACAGACAAGAAATACATGCGTGTGGAGTTATAAAGTAAAAGTGGTGCTATGTCTGCAAAAGAAAGCGAGCAGCAGCATTGAATCTTATTGATAAGTTTGTTTAAGAGTGTGTCTGAAGTAAAACAAATGCAGTGACTCTGAATGGAGGACAATACGGGTTCATTTCCTTTGTCAAAATATGTGAGACGTTTGTGGTAGAGCAGGTATCGCTTACAGGAAACATGTTTGTCACAGAAACCATGTGTTGATGCTTCGCTATAGCTGCTCTAGTGTGCTCTACTTGAACAATACTGTCTTCAAATCAAAAAGCTTTGGTACTAAAATCTGCTGTCCTTATATTTGTGTTTTACTTTTGCACAGTGTATGGAAAGACCCTGTGTGTATTTTAGGAGGTGCATAATAGTTTTCAAACATTCTGTCATATAGACTACTTGCACTTCATGTTGCATGCTTTTCTTTGTATCAGACTGAAATAAAAAAGGACATACAAGAGCCCAGTGTTAACGGTAGAACAGTGTTTTTCAATGAAAAAAATATTTTCTCTCTTTTTGTGTTATATTACTGGTCATAAGATTAGAATAAAGTAGAAGTCTAGTCTGGGTAGATGACATATACAGTACTTTAAACATAAGTCAGTTTGATTCCTATATGAACTGGATTTTTTTGCGGTAAAATACTTCCAAACTTACATTTAAACGGCTTAAAGAAGGTCAAACTAAGACTAAGTCCAGGGTTCATCCAGAACTGAAACATAACTCAAGATAACTCTACAAACACCAAACTTTTTTCTTGATTAAATCAATTCTTAACATCACATGGTATCACATAAAACATGTTCAATGAGTTCATTTATGTGAAAACTTAATGCATATAATGTCACACTAAAACCCATCCAAATTCATCTAAAGCCAGTGTCTTGTTCCTCCTAAATGGGACACAGACAGAGAAGCCATAATGTTGGGACAAATGAGTTCAAATATCCTGGAAAGGGTCTAAAAAGAGGCTTGTGTGGGCCTTGGATCAGTTGATTTCCTCCATGTTGAACCTAATCACCGGATCTGCCGAGAGGAGATCTCCCGCAGCATGTGATCGTTTATCAGGCTCTGGCTGGCTCTGGTTGGGGGCGACATCCAGCCTCTCCCCGTGCAGCGCCTGCCTGGGCCGAGCGCTCAGTCATGTGTTTGGGTCCGACTGAGGAGTAGGAGGAGCCAGCTGAGGCGACCAGAGATATTAGCCCCAACTGTTTGTTTGGGCCATACACAGAGTCCTGGGTATGTCTCAAAGTCATTGATGAGATTAATTTCCTTCATAAAGACCCCCATTGTCCCAGAGCAGGAAGTGAGCAGAAGCACTGTGTCTGTGCACGCTCCTTTATAGCAGCAGGTTTATGGATGAGGTTTACACAACAGGGTTTGACTCAAAAAATTGGACATTTTAGGACTCTTTGTCTCCAATGTAATCTGTTTATATGAATGGGACGCCTATGTGCAGGTCTAAACCAGAACTATGACCAAAACCGATGCAGTCTATGACTCTTGTACTGTATTCAGAATTGAGAAAATATACTCTTTGTAGATGTAATACCTTTTAATCAGGGCGGCCATTGTCCCTTGTATTTTGCTTTTATCACAAGGATGTTACTGTCTTGTTTGTTCGGAGGAGTGGCACTATGGTCTATATTAGACGCTTTCTAATAGGCTCCTCATTCAAACTTTTACATAACCCCTCGAAGCCACTGTAGTGCTCTTCTTTCTCTTCACCAGTATACGTTTATCTCTGACTGTAATAATAATTAAGGCTGTTACGCCACTCCTGCGTGCGTGCGTGTGTGCGCACGTGTGTGTGTGTTGCATTTTTGTCAAGATTAAGTGAGAAGATTGATGACAATCGCCGGTCTGTTTGCTAAATAGAAAGCTGGAGTGGTTGGACGAGCTTAGCATAAAAACTGGAAGTGGAGTGAAACTGCTGTCTTTGTCCAGAGCTGGGAATATAACAGTAGCACAACAAAGACCCTGTACATTTGAACTTAATATTAAACTGGAAATATTTATATATGAAAAGGATTAAGCACTGGACAAATGATACATTTTTAATTAAAACCTGTTTTGTGACTAGAGTTGTTGTCCAAATGCAGCTCGAAGCACCCAATTTAACCACTTCCTGTTAATTCAGCACAGTCCTGCAGCTATGCCCAGACTCTGCAGCTTTCATCACACAATACCTATAATATCTTTGTACTGGACCTATGTCATTTTAGGCCTAATGGTCCACAGAACAGGACTTTGGATTAACACAGGAGTATACAAAGATGAACATAAAAAGGAAAAATCTCTTGACATAAATGGTTTGCTGTGGCTTATAACTGTAAAGGCGGACTAATGAAGTAGAAACCTGTCAGGCACTTACCCACGTAAAAGTGCAGTAGTTAAGAATACTTCCTGTGACACGCGCTGATCAAAAGGCTTGTAGTGTATGTGATCCAGAAATCACTTTATTGTAACAAAATGACAGAGCAATACGTTTAGTAAATACATTTTTGTTTCCCTTTGTTGTGGGATATTTTTTTCACTTTCATGCCCAAATTTTGTGCCTATTTATTAAAAACATACAAGATAACTATTCTTTAAATCAAAATTAAAGACTGAACCAGGACTAACAGGTTTACACTATTACTTAAGTTCACTGAGATATAATTGTCTGTTTTTTTCACTCTAATGCCCTGTCACTGAAGTTTTCTGCATTAGTTTGCTTCGCTTGTTTTCATTTACTTTTGTTAAAGAGATGTTCAGGAGGTGGGCGTTTCCTCTCCGTAGTTCTTCATTGAAACTCGACTTCAATGTTCTGCCGACGCACGGTTTAATCACCTCTGATCAAGTGAGACTGGAGTTAGCCTGGCTGTGAGCCTAGAGTGGTCTTTATGGAACAAATGTTTACACTAATGCAAGCTAGAATTTCCTGAGCAGGTTTTATGAAACGGGTCTAAACCAAACTGATTTAAATCAGGACTAAACTGGTCTAAATTAGAACAAAGTCTAAGTTTGAAGCAGATTTATTTTTAATTGTTTGCACCACAGTTGGATTTAAGGCTTTGGATGAAATTGAAGCTAATAGAAACATGGCTGTATATTTGTTGTTTTAAACCTGTGACACTGAATATTACATTTTCAATCTTCTTCTTTAGGAGTTCTTTGATCATGCAAAGAAGCTGTGGGACGACGAAGGAGTGAAGGCTTGCTTCGAGAGGTCCAACGAGTACCAGCTCATCGACTGCGCACAATAGTGAGTCCACCTGCGCTGTTTGCCGTCGAACGCTCTGGCTACATGTAGCTCATTACAGCTTGTGTTATACAATCTTAAGTCCACAGCAGGATGGACTGGGTTCATTTTTTACGGCCTGTAAACTGTTGTCACATCTCCGCTCTGTGTGCTGTGTTTGAGCTGAGGGCCGTGCAGTGTCGAGTCGTATGAATATGGCCGAGCTTGTTTGCTCTGGGTGTGGCGAGACATGCGGCGGTTGTAAGTGTCACTTGGAAAAATCCTACATATATCTGTGTTTGACGCTTCTCCTTGGTAATATGCAAAACGTAGTATGGCCTTTATTAAATATAGACATAAAATTAATTTGATGTAACTTTTAGTCGCAGTTTAAGGTTGGTGCTGGCTGATGGCTTTAGGAGGGTGTTAGAGCACATTTTCGACATTATCTACAGTACACTGGACTTTTTTTGGGGCTTTGGTTCTCCTGTCTTTATGTGATTTTTTTTTTTCCTAATACAATACTCTCCAGATACAGTTGTTAGGACATACTGATAAGTGCAGTGTAGCAAGGCGCTTGCGTGGAGAACCTGACTGTTTGGAAAGCTGTACAGTACGGACCCGGGGTATTATTTCAGAGTGTGGCCTCTCTTAACTGGAAAAAGTTTGGATATGCAAAGTTAGTCTAAGAACTTTTTTTCTGCTTCCTTCCTGGCTCACCTCTAAATACATATGTAAATACGGACACGTGCATAATTAGTTTCCGCCAACGTACGATTACGTTTTGTGGTGATGTGGTGTCAAAAGAGGTACAATGTGTTTAATATAAGTACCATACTGTTCCACTTTGGTAACTCCTCGGTTTTAGTTGAAGTTTAGTTAAAATGAGAAGTGAAGATTAAACCTTTGTGTTTTGTGTCATTTTGTAAAAAGAAAGAATAGTATCTGTTGTGCTTGTAGGATGCTAAAACCTGAGTAAAAGCTTAAAGATTTAGAGTTGTGTTCTGCTTTGTCATTTAACTATGTTCCATTTGCAGTCTACATTGCATTAAATGTGTTTAATGTGACTTGAAATAGTGAGTCTATGACGTGAAGGAAACTCTTATTAAACTCTTAATAAACTCTTTATTACAGCAGTATACAGCTATATCTCTAGCTTCTTATGCCAACGTAGCAGACAATGTTGTTCTGGACAAAAAAAAAACAAGCCTCATCAAGAGTTACCTGAACCAAACCATGCCTTAAAGCTCCACTTCCTGATTTTCTGATTGCCGTCCGTCCCTCAGCCTCAACACTCACCCTCCAATAGCAGCGTAGTAACTCTTCCTGCTTCTTTTAAAATGTTGTATTTTGTCGACCAGTGGAAGAGCTCCTTTTTTCTGAAGCGAGCTGTGATTGGCCAAACCCCCATTGTGGGCGGATCATACTCATCTATTAAAATCCTTAGTTATAAAGCCTAGATGACGTCTTTTCACCGGCTGTGCCTATTACAATAAGCTTTTGGTGATTGCAACTTAAAAAAGTGAGGAAATCCCTGTTTAACAACTGTTCTCATAGTGTTGCACTAAACCTAACTTTACCGTCCCACCCCTCTGTTATGGTGCTAAGAACAATTACTAATACTTGGTGCTAATCACATGGAAGAAAACAGGAATCAAAAACCCAAAGTGGCTGCACAAAGTTTGGCTTGTTCTTGTGATGAACTACTAAATGTCAAGTACAAAAATCTAAATTTTAATTTATGATTTAAATTTGTGATTGAAAGCCACTAATTTGTTGTTTGTGTGGCTTTAAACATGATCAGAAGCTGTAGCATGAAAGTATAAAAGAAACTACTAAACCTGTCCAAAATGGAAACTATTGTTTATTGCAGTAGTATAAAGCTGTATCTACAGACTGTCGCCTGCCTTCTTTTAATGATTTCTTTTACATCTTTTCTTTACATAATAGCACTACACATTAAGTTTCCGATTTGCTTCATATCCTTCAACTTGTGTAACTGGGATGCCAGAACTATCCCCTAAATAAAGCCATGTTAAAGTGAACTGTAACATATTGCTCAGTGGAAACAAAGCTTTATATTTTGTTCCGTCCTGTGCCAAAGGTTATCTGCCAAAGTTGGGTCAAAGGCATGTTTTATCAGCGGCTGTTGTTATTGTCTGGCTCTCGGCGAACTGAAAGAGCCCAGGCTGCACCATGCACTGTTTGAAAATGGTATAGACAAACAGGCTCTGCGCTCTTATTTCCAGGATATCGTCTTCTGTGCTTTGAACATAAATTTGACTTAGGGACAAGGCTTTATTAGTTGCAGCTTCTTTGGAAAAGGAGGGAGAGAGATAGTCAGGTGATGGTCGGAGCGTCACATGAATCTAAAAAGGTGGAGCTGTTCACTGTTCAGTCTTGTTTGTGTGTACAGTGTGAGTGTGTGTTTTGAAGCTACTGCACAGAAAGGAGAAAAAAATGGTGGATATTTTGGTTCCTTATTCTCCACAGTAAATATGTTTCCAGAGACCCATATTTTAAAATTACAATACAATGTTACCCTGCAGAGTCATTTTGTTCAATGTTAGCATTGTTCAGTTGCTCCTGGACATTTTTTATAAGGCAGCCATTACATATTGTACTATTATTAACTTAGAATACGAAGCTATACAATACACTTTACCAGTGGTTCTCAAACACTGCTTCACCAGAAATTTCAGTTCAGAAATTGAGAAAAAAGTATTATTGTAGTCTGTAAGTAACGGACAGCTTGGAAAAAAACAATGTTTACTTATTTTGTTTTTAAATAGATATATAGAAATAGGCAAAAAAAAAAAAAACAAGAAAAAAAACAAAGGATGTTTATGAAATGCTATTGCCACTATGCTAATTTTATTAAAGCCAAATGGAAATATTTGGTTGTGTTGCTAATTTTAACCTGAGTGTTAGATGCTAGTGCTTTACCACTCACACTACACATGTTGGTGCAGTTTTGTTACATGTTTTATAGAAGTTTTGATATTCTCTCGCTACTGTTGGTTATGATTAACTGCTGGGATAGCCTTTGGTCTTTTGTGACCCTTAAAAGAAAAGTGATAGTAAATTAATGATTGATTATTCATATATGTTAGATACCTAGGTGTTTATATATGACCCTAAACCTTGTTTACTGCCTCTTCGATGTCTGCTCTACTCTCACAGTTATGTTGCTGCTTCTGATTCGTCAACTGTCGATGAGGAGTTGCATGTTCTGGCAATAAATCATTCTCAAGCAAACAATCAGTGTGTAAAGTCATTAGATCCAGGCACTAGGGCAGAGCTTTATGTGGACTGTGATATTAGGTTGCATTGAGTCTATGGGGAGCACAAATTTCTTCACAGATTAGTTTATAAAGTTATCATTTAACACAACTGAGAAATCAGGTTTAATGTTCTAATCTAATGCAAATAACATTTAATTATACTTTTACCTGACAGACCTTAAGAGTTAAATACCTAATCTCAATTAAGTAAGCAATAATGTAAGATAATCCCATATTATATACAGTATTTGAATTAAGAATCAATGTGCAATATGTGAATTTATTTTATTATCATATCATAAATATAAAATGTCAACTTGGAAATTCACCAAATTTTAATCCAAGCTTGGAGCAGGTGTATGTCTGTTTATCTTGTTTCTGAGTAAAAATATGAAAGCAGAATGACACTGAATCTGTCTTTTTAGAAATGAGCACTCCAGCCTTAAGTGTGTTGTCCTGAGTGGATGTGTTTTATTGGTGGCCTTTCGCTCACTTCTTGTCTTCAGATTTGACCTCTGTGTGAACTCTCAGTCGGAACGGCACCGAGAGATACTCTGTGTGTTACATGGCGGGCACCTATTGTTGTTTATGCGCACAAAAGTATGCACATTCTTTTCAGCCTCTGTCTTCAAGTAGTGTTTCAGACGTCTTCAGGTCTACTTGCCCTTCCTTAAAGCATGTTTTTTTTTTTTAAATATTACGATCAACTATAAAGGATAGAGGTTTGTATTTACCTTGAAAATTAACGGTTAAGTGTCTGTAAATTATGTTTTATATAAATATTACACTTAAAGTAGCACTATGTAACTTTAAAGTCTCAAAATATACATTCTTGTATTGATTTTATGGTTCTTAGACACTAATTGATAGGATCATACCTATTTCACTGACAAAGTTCCCTCAGCTGGACAGAAAACTCTGATATAAATGATTTATAATTCCTGTCACCAGGACGCCCAGACCTCTCCTGAGAGACACGGCTGATGCACTGGACCCTACAGAGGTTTATTTGTGTAAAATACATTTATAATGACCCTACCATTTCAGAAGACATGTTCTTTTCTTCCAAACTTGCCAGTTTTGGATAGTTTTCGCTTAAAAACAAAGACAATATGGACATTAATTATTCACATTGAATGTAACTATATCAAATAAAAATCTTTGTCTGCCTGTACTTATGGCATGATGATAATAAAGTAAATTGTACAGAGGTTCATGAAATATATCTCTTGACAATTAATTAATTGATTTTTTCATTTATTAATGAATGAATTGACCGGATTCATTGTCTTTTTCTGTCGTTGACAGTTGAGTTCACCTTAGCATCATTCTTTTTTTCAGTGTGACTTTGAAGTTGAGTTAAAATGCTGGACTCTGTTTATAGCCTCATGTTTGAATAAGCTTAGAGAGGAAATGATATGTTGTGTATGTGTATTGGTGTTGTGCCCCACCTTCAGTAAATAAAGTTTTCATGATGCAAACCTAGACACTTTCTATCAGGGTTTGTCTTTAAACTTCTTTTTGGTCGTTGCATAGATTGTAAATAAACATGAATGTCGTGTGCCTATTGCTCTTCCAGTCACTGATATTAACCATACCACAGGGAAATAAAATGGCGGTTACATCTGGGCTGTTACTGCATTGTCAAACAATAGTTTTCAGATAGCATAAACTACGTATTAATCAAAAATCCACCACCTCCCTTCCAGAGTTGTCATGTAGTAAAAACATTTCTTTAGAGATAAGAGCCATCTTTTGTACCATTTACATTTAGTCATTTGGCAGACGCTTTTATCCAAAGCGACTTACATGAAGCTTCTATTCACCAATGTTACAGCTGGAACACCACTGGAGGCAAGGTGGGTTAAGTGCCCAAGGACACAACGACAGTATGAACTGTGGGAAGAGCGGGAATCGAACTGCCTACCTTCCGGTTAAAGGACGACCGCTCTACCACTGAGCCACTGCGCTCTATAGGCCTATATTTCCACTTTTGGAGCCTGCCCTCTGGTGGACGGAGGTATATAGCTGTATGGTTCTTTTGAGGGGTTCTATGAGAGAGGCTTGAGTTGTCAGTGCTAGTTGTGAATTAGCAGTTGTGCTAATCTCATTTGAGGAAGGTTTAATTGAATTGTTTATTCAAGTTTTTTTTACTTTGTTTTTTTTTTTTATATACTACACCTACACAGATAAATGCCCTTTTACACAGACAATGAAAGAGGAAGACGGCATGCAAACATGGATATTTGTGAAAAGGACAGAGCTTTTAATGTATGGTTACTTTGTAATGTGACTTCTGTTATTTTTGCGGATGTATTTCAGACACACACTACTTCTTTGTTAAATTATTTTCTTTTTAACTCAATGCTTTATAAGCAGGAGAGGTCCCTAGACTGCTTTTGTGGGTGAGTGGAGTCTGAGACAGGGCCAAAAAAAGAAAATCAGGTTGTGTTGCTTTAAGGTTGCTCTAGGTTGAATTAGTGACATTATAAAGGAGGCACTCATTTTGACATTTAGATACAAACTGTATTTATTGTAGGAAGACATTATAAAACTTTATCCCTTTTCCATGTCTGATTGTACCGTTCTGTTTGGGGTCGGTATTGTCCTTCACAGACCTCTGTATTTTCCAGCTGGCCTAACTCTGGATCGGCCATTGGACAAAGGCCCCGGAAATAAGTGCGGGGCCGATGGCTGGCGCTTGTTATGCCAAAGAGCACGTCCATATCGATGCTTTTGGAATCCTGTCACCCATCGATCTGCCCTCTGCGTTGCACATTTATACGTTTTAAGAGCACAGATATGCGTCTGCCAGTTGATTGATTATGAGCTATTTTCAGACGCTGCCGACTGGTTCCATTGCAAGGCCTCGGCTGTGTCAGCGGCAAAATCAAACATTTTTTCACACGGCAGATCTGAACTCCCAGACCTCTCGCTTTTTCATTTTTTTTTTTTCAAATGTTGCTTGCTGTGTGTTGCAATCCAAGTGAAAAAATAAAATCACACTGTGTATTTGTAAAGTATCTTTCTTCACTTTTGTGAATGGTTATTGTTTGGTGCCATTAAGACATTGATTAACTTTCTATATGGTGTTACTCAGCTCTACCAGTGTAACAGAATTATTGCTTAGGTTTAGCTCCGTATGGAATATTGAGCTAAAGAAGGAGCTGTTGTCATAAATTGTAAAGTAGAAAAGGGACAAATGTGAAGTAATCGAAGCACAGTGCCTTACTAAATGTTAAAGCATGTGATGTGAGTGGTTTACACAAGTCGATGATTGAATCATTGAGTAGCAGTAAAGAAAAATCCGCCTTAATTATTTGTATAGGGTCAAAATTTTGTCTGCCGCATAAACCAATATCTTTTGACACATTTGTCACATGACCTCAAGTGTTGGATGTTT
Organism: Neodontobutis hainanensis; assembly: GCA_024349245.1. Classification (NCBI taxonomy): domain Eukaryota; kingdom Metazoa; phylum Chordata; class Actinopteri; order Gobiiformes; family Odontobutidae; genus Neodontobutis; species Neodontobutis hainanensis. The sequence goes on from JALDNG010000031.1 coordinate 1,167,509, forward strand.
GACTATGATGCAGCTTTTTATTTTGTCGAGTGCTTGAAAAATTTGTTCAGTGGTTTTTGATTGGCTGTTAGCAACATTGCTAGCTTTTTTAGCGACACTGTAGAGGGGCACTGCCATTTTGATAGACGTTTTACTAATTATTCGGCTTTAACAAGCATCGAGCTGCAGACATAAACAGTATATTTATTCCCATTACATCTTTAATTACATCTGTGTGAATGCCATGCTCCTAACTTCCTGATCTCAGACATTTTTACAAATATGGTTATGACTTCCTGCTCAATGAACTTACCCTGCTTAATAGGTCAAGTGTGAGTTTATCTGCTGTTTCTATTGTACTGTCTATGATTATAGCAACCTAAAATTACACCGTAACCAGTTTATAATGGCCTAATTAATCAGACCTGGCTGTGAAATCTAAAAGTGAGCTTATATTTATTTGTATTAGCATCAAACTTGTAATACTTAGGCCTTGCCCTTCTGTTATGGTGATATATTGCTTGTTTTTTTGCAGTAAAATGACTTTCGACTGTCTAAAAAACAAACTTCAAGCCGCTGTTACAAATTTGAAAAAAGAAGTGTGGACATAAGCAAATGAAAATCTTTGTAAAGTAATAAGCCATGTTTATGACTTAATGAAAACTCTTTGTCCCTTCTTTTACTGTTTGTCATTTTCACTTTAGAGAAATCCAGTTCAATTGTAAACATTTATTTTGAAAAAACAAATGGACAGGCTTTATGCTATGCTTCAGTTCTGACTGGTTAATGCCTGTTTAATATGTAATTGTCTCCAGTGTGTGTTGCATTTGTAATTGAATTGTATTAGTGTAAACATAGCCTTTCACTGTATTATTTGAGACTTGTGTACATATTTGGCGTTGAGGTCATATGTCTTATAAAACAGGATTGCTATCTGACAAGCTAAGGGTTTACAGAAATGAAAGACCTGGTTTTGAAGAGCACTTGCAACATCTTTACACTGGCCTTTTCGGGAAAAGTGGAATCAAATTACTGTGTAGGAAAGCTGCCATATTGTTTGTTGTTATACCAATTCTAATAATATGTTGGCTGTGTGGTCCTAGACACTTGTCTGGGGTGTTGCTTCGTGGCTGGCTGAGGGGATACTCATGTCCCAGTCCTGCTCTGGTCCGAGGCCGGCACTGGGACAGGAGGTAGGGTGCTGGTCACGGGACTCTGTTCACCAGCCTGGGGGCCACTGACACAGTCATCTGGGGCAGTAAAGTAATAAGAATGGTCCTCATTGTCAGCCAGCGCCGGCCCCTCAAGGCTCTACAGAAACAGAGGGGCTACGCATCGCAAACAGTGGCAGCCTCTTCTGTTCACAGAAGAAGCATATTTATACACCACCGCTGCCTCTTGTCACACTGAAGACTCTGGTTGGCTGCATGTTGTAGCTTCACTTGTGTACGTCGTCATAGTCAGACAGGAGGGGGCTGCATATGTCACTGTGTTAGGGCTGGGATTAGACCAATGTTAAAAAGAAAATGAGAAGAAAGCTATAATACGCGAGATTTTCCTGGATATTTTCAATTTAAATCCATTTCTCCAACACGTATGTCCTTCTTAAACAATATGGAGATGAATGTATTTTTTAACTATCTACCCACTGCCCGTATTTTACAATTACCCACTGCCCGTATTTTACAATTATCTTGTTGGAGAGTGTAGCTTTTAGCCAATCACAGCTTATAGTAGAAAGAAAAACATTTGAAAACTTTTCAAAAAGTTTCTAGAGCTTTAAGAGACTAAACTTGGATTTGACTTGCTCAATAATTGTGAAGATTCCAGAAGGAACCCACTCTACTGGAAATCTTTGCCTAATATGCCTTTAACTAATTGTTTGTTTTTTCCAATGCAGTTTATATTATAAATAAGGACTAAAAACTCCTCCAAAAAGACAAATAACTGCAGTTCTAGTGGACGAGTGTTATATTATAAAACAAATTTGTAGTTAGGGGCCTCCATATTGTGACTATTTATGCTCATTTACCCATAACAGAGATGAACATGTGCAATTACAACTGTGACTTCAGCTCCATTTTGCCTATTGTCTTGTCTCTACAGTATCCAGAGAAAAATATGTGTGTGATACAAATATCAATCTGTAGCCAGGATAAGTCTTAGCTTAGAGTTTTTGTCATTTTATATCAGAGGCACTTGACAACACACCTTGTCTGTCCACAGAAACTAACAACATAAATAAATCTGGAGTTCAATAGTGTCGTTATTGTCACCTAGTGGTCCTGGTTTTAAAAAAACAAGGACTAATCATTTATGTCTATCTGAACTAATCTATTATTATTAGTTATTAGCAGGTTATTTTTAACACATAAGCAACCAATTTTCTGCTTCGCCGTTTGTCTCATTTAATCCATCAAAAGCATTTTAAATAGTGGTAAATTTTAACAGACTTGATTTTTTTCTATTGTATTTAAGGCTTGCGCAGTTAGAAAAGATGTGCCCTATTTTTATCTTGTATCTAGGGCGTCTTGTTGGCTGACGGGTTAACTGTCAGTGTCCTGGTTCGACTCCGGACGGGGTCAAATGCTGCATGGGATTTCTCGTCACTCGAGTTTCGGGTCAGCGCAGCTACACGGCGGGAATCCTTTAGCGTATATGTGCATCATAGAAGCTGAAAGTCCAGGTCACGTCTCTAACTGGGAGACTGAATATGTCCGAAACTTAGAAAAGATAGAATGGAAGTCTATGAAGAGGTTTACTTTATGTTATGCATTATTTTGATAACGTCAACAAATGTTTTTTTGGGAAAATAAGCAAAATTTTGGACTACACAGGTCTTATGCTGCTGACATCACTTTCAAATCCCTTTCTACAACTTTAGAATAATAAAAAAAATAATTGCGAGGGTGATGTTTGGTAACGTAAACTGTAATAGACTTGACTAGATTGTAGTCTATAAAGCACAGTTATATTAAACCAAAAGGTAATTTGCTATGTGTATAAGGACATAGGCTATTTATGTCTATATTGGTAAACCTATTATTCAATTAAACAAAACGACATATATGACACTGACAGCAGGTTGCAAAAGGAATAATAAAGCCTTCTCTTTGAATTAGATTGGATTGGAAGATTGGATTGAGGGTGTGACTTAGTCTAGTGTGAGAGCCAATCAGAGACTACAGTATCTTAGAGGTAAGGCAGCCTGTTGCAGAGACCAAGAAAAAACAAACTTTAGCAAAATGGTTTGCAAAATACTTTAAGTGTGGACCCACATCTCAAAATTATAAATAATAAAATCTAATTAGGTCTTAAACAGGTCTTTAACATTAAAGTGTGCAGCAACTGTCTTTGTGCTAATGTTAGATTACAATTGCTAAAATTAACCTCCAAAATGAGCAGTCATATTAAAAACACCCTACCTATTTTGAGTTTATTTCAAAATCCACTTTCTGAACACTTCTAATCTGTATTGTACTGTATGTAGCACATCATCATTATCACTGCGCAAATCACCAAAAATAAATATTTCTTTGTGAAAAGCCCTAATCCAGATTAACACAACCTTTGTGTCGTTTGCTAAAATCAGATGACTGCGCCGTCAGCTGACCTCGGGAGAATCAGAGGGAGAACTAAGGCAGCGTTTGTGTGTGATTTGTGAAGAAACACGAGTGGCTCGGAGATAAACTAGAGGATCTGATGTAGTGGCCGCTCAGTGGAACTCCTAAAATGACTTAAAAACCCTTCAGTCTGGTGTTTTGGGGGCAAGTGTAGGTGGCATAAAAAACAGGCTTAGTTCAAATATGGAGTTATTTTATTCAGGAATGTGTCCTTTTGATTTTAATAAACATCACAGTACTTTTAACAAAATTAGATCAACAAAAACATTTTTTTATATATATATGATTAGGCAAAACATGTATTTAAACTTTAATTTCTTGACTTTAAAGCAAAAGTGTGTTTCATTGGACTTTAATTGTGCTTTTAAATATTGATAATAAATAAAGTAAGTAAAATTATTATTATATTAACAATTTTCCACAATACATTTGAAAGACTGAATGTTCTGTCTTCTTTTTTTTCATTCAGTCTATTTAGTGACTTATTGTAAATTGTTTCCTTTATCTTGAGAGATGTATTGGTTTTGACAAAGCCCTGGTCCTGCCCTGGTCTTTTTGATTCTGCTGCTGCTCAGAGCCTAAAGCTGCTCAGGCCTGGCATGCTACATGTCACAAGATGAGCTCCACTGTGTTTTTATTTTGTTTCTAGAGACCAGAGGCTGTGACTGTGAGTTGAATTGCATTTTAAACCGAGCAGGGCTCCAGTTTTGGCAGGAAGTGGAAATGGATTTCAATATAACTGGACAATTTAGTTTATATATTAGTGTTGTGAAAAGAAGATCAGTGGTGTACAGTTGAAGTTATAAGTGTCACGGATCTCACGGGGCCTAGAAAATTCCCCAAAAATTGAGTCCTAAATAAAGTAGTCCTAGAAAAGACATGAAAATTTATTAAAATATTCTGAATGTAATAGAAATTGTGCTGGATGAGTTCCCTTGTAATGTATCCCCTTGTGTTTTTTTAAAGATTTTGTTTAAATTGGCTCAAATGGCTTCTGATTAATAATGTTTGAGTTTTGACCCTCAGAGGCTTTTGTAGTTTGTGGAGTGGAGTTTAAACCAAAGCCGAGAGGAACAGTCTGTACATTTAGGGCTGAAAATTGTGATTTGAATTGTAGCTCCTTGTGTCTCTGAGGATTCTTGGCTTTGGATAAACCATGCAACATCAAATATATGCACTTTTGTTTGAGTTTTGACCTTTTGAGGCTGCTTTAGTTTATGGGGAGTTTAAACCAAAGCTGAGAGGAATAGTCCATAAGAGGCAAGGAGATAACAATATATAAATGCTATATAATGAAATGCAGAGGAATAAAACCTACATGTATGTAGTAAATTGAGTGTTAATGAGGAAATGCTGTCTGGATTTGTCAAGAATATGTCTGGAAAATGTCCTGAAAAATGATGCGTGAAATTTTGTATAGTATTCATCAAGTTCAACATGTTTTTGAGGTTTTTGTGCTTATTTTGTTTAAAACTCAACTCACTTTGAATCTAATGCAACGTCACATGTATGCACTTATGTTTGAGTTTTGACCCTCTAAGGCTGCTGTAGTGCTTTGAGGAGTGGGGTTTAAACCAAAGCAGAGATAAATATTAAATTCAATTCAAGGAGATAACTACATATAAAGGAATAGAACTGTGTCTGTGATGATTGTGTCTGAATTGTCAAGAATAGGTTGTGGAAAACGATTTGTTCAAAAGAATGGGAGGCCTGAGTGTTTATTTTTGGCTTTAAAGAAAAAAAAAAAAAAGTGCGTCCATTTTAAAGGAGCAGGCTTGGAGCTGGTGAATGGCGGATATCTGAGCGTGTTACTGTATAAAGGCACAGGCTGCTGCTGCTGCTGGAGGACAGTGGTTTCTGCTCTGAGATTGTGGAATGGTCGTTCATAGACTCCCCCCCTCCTCCTCCTCCTCCTTTCGCCTCCCCTCTGTCACTCCCTCCTTCTCCTCTCCCCCCTACCCAACCACTCACCCCCCTTTTAGAGCTTATGTAAACTAGCAGGGCAAGCTGAGGCTATTTTTAGCAACAGCACTGCAGAAACGGGCGGAGGGTCACGTGTGCGCTGCCGAATCAAAGGGAGTATCCCGGCAATGCGCTGTAAACAAAAGGAAGGTCAGTAACAGAAGGTGAGACTCACAACGCAGCCTCGGTGTGAATCTGCTCCGAGGCTTTGTGAGACGCTACATAACAACCCAGACAGGTTTTATATATATACGTTTTATTTTTGGCCTTTGAGCTATTATTAATAGTGGCAGTGGAGATGGGCAGGAAATACGGACAGAGAAGGGAATGACATGAAGCAGACTGGATTCAAACCTGGGCTGTTCATTTTCTGTTGTTTGTGCTCTTACCTGGACAGAAATAGTTGTTAAATGTCCGACAATATACATTTATGATACACTCCACAAGGACAGGATAACATGCAGTAACTATGTTGATGATTGCAAAAATGGTATGAATATATTTGAATGCCCCCTTTTGGCAGAGGAAAAGCATAATGTAATGCTAAATGTACATTCTTATTTAGACAGAGAAGCTAAAAGGAAGACACTTACTTTTAGATTTATTTTGCAGCACATTTGATTTAAGCTATGATTGGGCAGATATTTCGACCAGCATGCCTCTCACATGGCCAACTATAATATTATTCTATTTCCAGCTGTTCTTTGTAAGGATATTGCGATTGTCTGTATTGCAAAAACAGTAAATTTGTAATATATTTTGCAACTAGACACTGGCTGAACAGACATGAAGTGTTGTAGTCAAGGCCACACTAACCACAAAGTTGTGACCAAAATCAGAGTGTTTTAAGACCAAGACTTCTAAAGAATTGAGAACTAGTGACTAATAACAGTGTGCTTTATTGTACGCTATATAGCATACCAGAGAACAGCTATAAAATCCTAACAGTCCATGTCCATTCTTAGACCTGGTATTCAGCTATCTTTCACACACAACAAATTTAACTAGTTGTGGTCCTGCACGGTTCAGTCTCAAGCCCATTAACGGTGTGTCAGAGTACTACTACACCACAAAGCTTATGTGTTCAATGCCCAGTCCTTCAACATGCATGCCTGACACAATCACAAATGTCACTTCCTCCAGAGAAATACAGAGGGAGTCTACCAAAGCTGTCTTGGAAACACGAGGGAGACATCTTGCTGCTTTAAGAGCCCTGCAGGTTCCATGTGACATCTGTGTTAGCGTAAACATTAGCATGTAGCCTCTAAGCTTCGGCTAACACTGAAGCTAGCCGTTAGCAGGGTCCAGTGTTGACAGTGGCATGTTTTTGTGCTGGTCTGCTCTAAACTGTGGATGTGGCCTGTTTGTTGGCTTGGCTAAGCTAAGTTAGCCTCGGTGTCTAGAGCCACACCCAGGTAAAAGGTCTTCTTCCACCTCTGTCACTCATCAAACAGGCCTTCAACTTTCACCTCCAGAGGAATGTGCTCAGAGGGGCACACGGTTAAATATAGAACGCTTTCATACATTTTCTTTCACAGCGGTTTGTTTGGTTTATTTTAAAACTGTGGGCTGTGTTGCTTTAAAGCTCGGAGGCATGTTAACACTTTTCTCCAACACAAGGCTTTATAAAATGGTTTGGTTTTAACCTGGCAGCCACAGTAAAGCCTTTCAATAGCCCCCAATGAGAAAATGCACTGTCACACCTCCGGTTTCACTTTGACTTTGTGGTTTTTGCGGCGGGATAGTTGTCCTTATAACATATTTATCTAGGAACTGAAATTCCAGTCCACGCCTGAACTGTTGTTGCAGCTGCTACAGGTTAAACAAAGGGAGGGATAAGGCCAGCTCCGAGTGTGTCCTCTTATAAAACAAATAAACTGATGAGCGTTCTTATGGCAGATTAAATGATATGTATATTATTTATGGAGAACAAGACTGAAAATAATATGAGATCTGGGAAGTAAATGACTCCAAGCAGTAGCTCATTTACTTCAAACACATTTAAACATTAATATCAACCACTGACAACAAACATAACCTAAAACCAAAACTAACAAACATCCAAATGAATGATTAATACCTTTACTTTCTAGTTAGTTTTTGCTTGGACCATTATTTAGACCCTGTGAGATCTCTCTTCTGATTGGATAAAACGGGACAGGATACCAACATATATATTCTCCTTTTGTTTCAGAGGAACTGAGACAGCCATGTTACGATAATAGTAGTGTCTAACCGAGTAGGCCTTTACTGCTTTTTATTGCTTTTTTTTTTCACCTGTCATGTTTGAATGTATGAATTGAAGCACTGAAGCGGTGCCACAAACTTTTATATTTGATGGCAGTTCGTCTAAGGTTTTATTTGTCATAGCAGTAAAGATGACAAAATATATATAATATTCCCACTTAAGCAGTTCTTTGTCATGTTGTTGATACTGTGGTACATTTGTGAATTGTTGTGCAGCTGTGGTATCAATATAAAGGCAAAGAAACCTGTATCAGTGCTTGAACTGCAATTTTTAATCTAACGTTTTATTATAACAGAACATTCTAGACTATAGTTAAATAAGCAAACTGTATATAAATATTTGCCTGTTTGAGTACTGCCCATGTTATGTTTAAGATATTGTTTTCCTCACACTGTTTTTGGGCTATATATTCACAGTTATGGGAAAACAGGCAATATGAATATTTGAATACTGCAATGACAGAATGACATTTCCTAACAAGGCCAGACAGTGAGTAACCTTACAGCACAAAACAACATTGTTTCTCATATTCTGCATTTCTAATATACAGTTGCAGCTTGTTATTATGGTCATAAGCCACCTGAAAATAAATACATTTACATTTACATTTAGTCATTTAGCAGACGCTTTTATCCAAAGCGACTTACAAGTGAGGAAAACAATGGAAGCAATTTCAACAACACAAGGTAACAAAAAGCATAAGTGAACCAAATGTTAGTCAGTTAAAAACCTAGCACAGCATAGAAAGCTAAGGATAGGAAAGTTTTTTTTTTTACATATACCTATAAAATATTGCAGTTACAACTTGTAAATAAATGAAAACAAACATAAACTACATTAACTTCTCCTAGACTCCGAAGTATCCGCGTCTGTAGTAAACAGAGCCGTGCTCGACGTGACACACAGCGGACGCACGAGGCCACGGCACAGAGCGCTGCCGCCGCTGCCGCTGCTGCTGCCGTTGCTGCCGCTTCTGCCGCTTCTGCCGCTGCTGCCGCTGCTGAAGAGTTTCTGCCAATTCACGAGTGCGGCCCAACGACGGAGAGAGGAGTGGTTATGAACGGCTGGGGTTGCCATGGAAACCCAGCTGTTAAAGCAGGCAGGGTCAGTGAGGAAGAGGAGGAGGAGGAGATGAGTAGAGGAGAGCGACGCCACCCGGAGGATGCACAGAGAACTACATAAACAGCACAGATTAGACATGAGATAATAGATGTTTTATTAAATAATGACCTGTTGATGTAAAATAGATTAGTTACTATCATTGCAAAGAAATTATACAGTACAATGAAATTCAAAAACTTAACATCATATGACTTGCTGTAAAATGTCAGTCAATTTGTCGCTATGATACAATATAAAAGTTTATAACATCCATAAGGTGGCCCGTAATGAGTTCAGCATCTTGTTAACAACCCTTTGTGAACAAGCTTTAAAAATAGTTTTAATATTTAGGTCATAAAATAAGTCAAGAAAAAAAACAAGTTATAATATATACTCTGGGAAAAATGGCTAGATACATACTGTAATAATAAGTAAGAATGCTGCAATATGAATGGGATAATCTCCAATTAAAACACATCATTGTTAGTGTTGTTTATTGTGTCACATGTTACCATAATTTTGGAGCAGAATTACATTTAATTGATAAGATTATAGAGGCCTACCGTGTAGTTTTGTCCCATATAGAGAATGAACTTTCAAATACCTTTATTGACCATATATTATCCAAAGAACTGTTTGTAATTCTTGACAAATAGACATAACACTGTCGTAACACTATTTATTTACACAATATTTTTTTTAATATTAATATTTTATTTAGGTTTTTTTATTGTGTCCTTACATTGATGTAAAACGCTGACCAAAATAATGTTGACACTAATAAAAATGCCATGACAAAAATAAAAGCATTATAAAATTAAAGTAGAATGAAAAAATCTAAAGAAAACAGACAAAACCCTAAATTCCTTATCTAAACTTCATTGAGTAAAAACTATTCTGTTCTGTTCCTTATTTAACACGGAGCGTTCCGTTAATCTCATAGAAACACCGGCTTAAACATGTCATTTTTCACTCTCTTTAACAAACCCAGCACAGTTGGGACTCATACAACCTTCGCTCTAACTGTTTTTTATTTGTTATTGACTTGTGTTTGGGGCCAGAGTCCAGCAGAGCAGAGAAGGCTCAAAATACAAAGTTAAGACCTTATCTGGGCAGAGTGGTTAGCACTCCTGCCTCACAGCAAGAAGGTTGTAGGTTTAATTCCCGGGCCTGCCGACAGCTGGGTTTTCTGTGAAGAGTCTGTACTCAGAGCAGCTGGGATAGGCTCTACACATCTGCAAACCCTAATAGGACTAAGCAGAATAAGATGAATGACCTTATCTGCCTCATGATCAGATCATGATCAGTCCAAATACAATATGTGCATAAACTAAATATAAAAAAGTCATGCACTGCACATTTTTATTTATATATTAAATAAATAGCGTTTTTTGAATTTATGGATTTCTTTTTATAAAAACATAAATTCTGTCCATGCAGGTGGCCCACTGTATATTAGCCTTATAATATACTATAATTATATACTAAGTTACACTGCCACAATTAGTGATTTCTTTTTTACATTTTACATTACATAAAAGACATTACAAAATCAAAACATAATACAATATAACCCAAGACATCTCAAAACACTGATGCTCACACAGCCCACTGAGTCAACAGGATTACAGTCACAAAAACAGTCTCTTGAACACAAATTCAATGCATTTTGTTTTTCATGCATCTAAATAAATACATTCTAAATACCTCAATAGAAGATATTGATCTCAATGAAGCAGGTAAATTGTTCCAGTCCGAATTGGCCTTCAAGCAAAAGAACCTACATTTTTGTCTTTGTGAATTGGAGGAATAACAAAGGTAGGGTATTGAGAGTGTCTAAGAGAGTGAGTTGAAGACTTCAAGCTGTTATTGAGGTTAAAGATGGCAATACACGGTATTAAGAACTGGAGTATGTAAACTTTTGATCATTTATATTTGGGCAGTCTCTGTTGTCATTATGATTTAAAAAGAGTAAATACAGTTGTTTGTCAATAAATGGCTTCACCCAACCACTAACTATGAGTGAAAGAAATTTTTTTGTTTTATCATTCATTTTCTTTGAAAAATGGTAAAAAAAAATCACAAATTCTGCCAGTCTACAACTGTATATGTGGGTTTTTGTGCTCAATATCGCCATGTTTTCTGTGCTTTTAGGAGTCTAACGATTCTGTCACAACTGATAACACTAACTCTGGATGTCATTAGTGTAGACTCTTCCAACTGTAATTTCTGCCGGCTTCATTTACTTGTAGCTGTTTCTCGCTTTTACTCAAGATAAGTGTCTTGTAGTTTGTCTGCCAGGCCAATATGTGCTGCTGTAAACCACTGACGAACACTACAGAAACAACACAGAGTAAAAGTTTCTCTAATGCTTGTATAGACACTTCATTCTTGAGGATGAAAATATAATTTTTGTTTAAGAGAATTTTTGGATAGATGCAGTAGATTGACAGTAAACAAGGCGAAAAAGAGGGGAATAACATTGGGCAAAGGACCTGAGCTGTAATTGATCCTGGCTTGTGTTAGGCTTATAGAGGCCATTTTAAATAGTTTAGACTCATGTCAGTAATTAGACAAATCACATCCGACATTTTCTATTTATAGAGAGAAGCATGGCTGTGAAAACAATAACTTTATGTTTAAAGATGTGCTCTGGCCTGATACATTGCCTCACCCATAGGTTTTCTAAGGTCAGCAGCAATCAGACTTTGTAGGAAAACAATTGATTTGGCATAAAGATGTTTTTAGGTTTTTTTAAATGTGCCTATCCCTGACCCATTGATAATAGTTTTTACACTTACAATAGACTTGCGTTTGTTTTAATATAGAGAATCAAGTGTCTGAAAAGATTGAACACAGATCGTGATAGTGCTTTGAAAGGTGCTTGAGTTTGTTCTTGGAAACACTGTGTGACCCTTCTTCTAAAAGTTAAACAGGGAATTTAGGGAGTAGGTCTATTTTAATCCGAGCTCATGTAATGCTCCACACAGATATAAAACAGACACATTACAGTGTTTTTCTCATTTTTATACAACACCTTTGAAAACTCTGCCCTGATGCAGTCCTGGAAAGAGAACGGGCCCGACTTGAGACAGAGCAGGGCCCTTTGTTTACACTAGATTTGGTTTGACTTTCAGGAGTGTCTCCGTTCTTGCTCCTATTTTTAGGAAGTGCCCACTGAGCGGCTGATGGATCTGTGTAGCTCCAGATGCACTGTTCCTGTTTAAATCGAGGGATGAACCCGGACTCTTTCCACTGAGAGACAGGGCTGCTGCAGCTACACTCAGGCTATATTTAGTGTTTGGGCATTTTTCAAGGTTTTCAAGATTTCTGGTCTTTACTGGATCTCTATTTTATTTTCTTGGTATACACTTTCAAATCATGTTTGGGGTTTTTCATGCGAAGCTACCTTTTTTTTTTCTCCACAGTTTATCAGCAATGATATAATGTATGGCCAACAATTATATAAATATTGAAACAGAAACATAGGGTAGTACCACTTGTGTGTGGCTTGAGTCTTTTCCTGCAGCTTTGGGCAACCCTTGAAACAGGGCTATGTCAATGGCAGTCATTAACTAATAAACGTTAACGTATGCATTTATTAGACAAACTATTTCATCCATATTTAACCCCACAACCTTGTATCACTCTGTTTCAGATAATGTGTCACAGCTTTTGGGTTGAATAATAATGAAATAAGTGGTGGCAAGATTTTCTGCCATTGACATCTTTATTGAAAACTTTCCACATGTTTGTATAATTCATTCATTTTATTTTCTACCGCTTGTCTGTATAATCTGAAAATCAAATCTACCAGAGTTGCAGCTTCGAGCAACACTATGTACCTTTTCAGATTATGTACCCAGCCAAAGACTAAAGGTGACAAGTGATGCTGAAAAACCCACATCAAACTGTTGACATTTCATAAATATCTGTTGTAATTGATGGTTACATTGATGAGATATGTTCTGGCTCGTCTTCTTGGTTAATGTAAAAAAAAAAAAACATCAAAATGTATTTAATGCTATTATTGTAATGATTTTCAGGCTCCATATCAGGGGGAAGTTAGATAGTTTTGCACATTTTTTTTGCGGTAGTAGTTTTCTTTGATGTCCTGCTTGAGCTCTGTTTCTGTTCGATGTAACATAACACAATGAATTGAATGCCATTGAAATCTAGTTACTGACAATTAAGGAACTCTGGTCTAAATGAAAAATTGTAAATTATGATAATGCAGATAAAACCGATGCTTTGCTTACTTTTTATAGTCAACAGGCTCGTGTTTAGTTTAGTTTATTTAACCGTGTTTGTCCAGAGTATGATGCAGTGGCTTCCTACTCTATGTCCAAATAAAAGCTCTTCCTGGTTCACTTCCAAACAGTTTAAATAAAGCTGGACTTCCTAGAAATGCAGCGACGATCGGCGCAGTCCCATGTCCTGCAGGAGTTTAAAGAGCGCTGTCCTGGGCTGTAGCTGCAGACTAAAGGGAAAGTCCATTATGCCGAGCTGAGCCGCTCAAAATATGGAAACTATTGATCGGCTCCTCTGCTCGGCTAATTAAAGACTATTTGTAAAAAGTCAACCCAATTATCAAATGAACACATGAGGCCGACTGCTGCTGGCCGGTGTGAAAGCTGCCTGCCCAACTTTAGCCTGTGTTTTACTACGCTCAGTTTTGTGCTTTTATTCTTTCTGTGTTATTGGAAATTCCTCCAGTCTTCGTCAGACTAGTGCTCAATTTATGCTCCACTAGCAACACAGAAAAAAGACAAGACCCTGCCACCTTCTTGTGTGCCATACTGTGTGCACACAATTAGTCAAAAGTGTTTCCAAAGGTGTGCATTACTCACACCTAATATGTCATTCCCATTGAGCTGTCCCGTTTATGCCCATCTCACCTCTATGACCCTCTGTTACTCTGAACCTGTTGTGCGATTAAAAACGAGACCCTTTATAATCCCTCTGTACTCTTTAGAATGAGGCGAGATGTAATAAAGAGAGGAATATCCCACAATAAAAAGCAAGCTTATTACTATATAAAGTTCAATATTTGGGTAACTACGTTAAAAAGTAGTCTGTATTGTGTTTGTGTTTGTTGCTTGCTCAAAAATCAAAAAATTGCTTAACTATGCTGCTTTTTCTGTTCTACTATTCCTACAATTTTGAACATCTTGGTCACATATTATTGCCTTAAATGTATTTTGTATTTGCAGAGTGTGACATTTTCTTGCAAGATTTGGCCAGTCAGCGTGTCAGTCTGGAGAATAATCCTTGTTGTTACAATTACATCTGTGCTTTGAGTACACAAAATAAAATAAAGATTAAACTTTAAAAAAACTGTAAGATGTGGCCAACGGCAGTTATTGTGGTTATGATGGAATGGTATGTTACAATAAGCAGGGTAAAATTCAACACAAAGCATGAAAGAAACATTGAAAGCACCTTAAAAACAGCTTGAAGTTGAGTTTTTTTTTTTTTTTTTTAAATCTCTTGTGTGTAAATGGAAAAGACAATGCATGAATACGTTAAAATAAGACTCCTCGGATTTGTCTATCTTGGAGAATTAGACATTTACATCTTAAAACCCAGTGCAAGTTTCTCTACTTCCTGTTTCTAAAGCTGCCCAAAAAGGACAAATTGAGCCAATACAGCGGGGGATGATGCTTAATTAGTTTTACGGCGCTAACACAACGCTAACAAACAAATTGGAACATGTGAGGACCTTAACCAAACAGTTTAAAGTAAAGATCAAACAGTACGAGGTTTCAGCTCCAGACGCACGGCGTTCACGTCATCGACTCACCGCCGAGCCTACAATGTAAATGTTTGCACAACAGGTTGCTCCGGACTTGAACCTAGGGTCCCTGGAGGAACAAGTGCGGGTGTAAAAGTTGGGGCACCACCTCCATCTTCTCTCCACCTGTTTGTGCTCAACATGTGAGCAACACCACGTGGAAGGAGCCTGAGGCCTCACACAGCATCAGCATTTCTCTGTGTGTGTGCTTTATGGAAAAATGCGGCTGACATGCAGCAAGACCAGGACAAGTTATACTGTACACCCGCAGGACGAGGACAGTGTGTTTTGACTAATTGCAGACGAGTCAGCCTCAAACGTACAGACCTTGCACCTAACACCGGTTAACGTCTGTCAAACCAAGTTTTTTTTGCCCAAGTAACAACATGATGCCTAACGCCAAATATTTATTCTCCCATTTGTTCTATTAAGTTAAAAACCCCAAATTTTAGTCTCTATTGTACTAATCGACTTAAGTTTTACAGATTGTTGCTACTGTCGTTCACCATCAGCAGTATGTGACATTTTCTGAACATGTTACATACATTTTAGGCTATTATGTTTTTGCAGGTTACATATTTTGCTCAGATTTTTTGTTTGTTGCTATTATGTGGGTTTGGCTTACTTTTAACAGTCTTTGATGAGGAAGCACAGGTCCTAAAAGTCTGTGTATAACTCTGGTTCCCTCATGTGGTGTTATTGGGTGTTCTGTAAAAACTTAGCATAACATTTTCCCAATATATATTTATGTATATATCGTGCAGCTGAATATTAAGACGCTAACTAACGTTTTTCTACCCAATCACATTCGGTCAATCCATTTGCCAAAAGCGTCTCGTTTAGTTTTTGAGAATTTGCTATAATTGGTGGCTAATGCTATGTCCATTGAAAATTAATTGCAGTCTGTTTAATTTCCACTACAGGCTCATACATTAGCTTCAATGTTATCAACTGAGACCCATTTCTCAATCTTTTCTATATTACTGCAGAATAAATTCTTGATAAATATTGTTTGATAGATATATTTTATTTAATAATCAAGCTCAAACAAAGTAACACACACCATTTAATAGAATATCCACTTTTATATATCACACATTTACTGAACTCATCTGTTTGTATCTATTCACCAAAACATTTCAAACTACTCCCAGACCGTTTGATAAGGCCTCATTCAAGCCACACAGTAATCAAAGTTATCCTTACCCCTGTTTTTCCTCCATTCCTTGCTCGTTTCTTGTTTGGTTTGAGGGCTATATTTAACTCTCCTCTGCTCTAGCAATAGTACTTCTGTCACATGGCAGTCACAAAGCATTCAGTAATTATAACTTAGCTCTGTTTCTTCAAGGG
The DNA here is from genome assembly GCA_024349245.1 of Neodontobutis hainanensis. Lineage (NCBI taxonomy): Eukaryota > Metazoa > Chordata > Actinopteri > Gobiiformes > Odontobutidae > Neodontobutis > Neodontobutis hainanensis. The sequence goes on from JALDNG010000031.1 coordinate 1,183,566, forward strand.
AGGTTCTCTAAAAATACACCCACATTGTTGCAGATGGGCTTTTTCTGGTGTTTTATGTGGCACTAAGTCTTCGGCTGAGGATACAATGTAAAAAGGAGGAATTTATTGCAGGAACCCAATAACCTAGTCTCTCTATTTATATATGTTGAACAAATAAAGACTGAAACTTAAAGGGATATTCCAGTATTTTATAAAAGGAGGTCAATGAGATACATGTGAATAGGTAATAGGTCCCTGTTAGGAGAAGCAGACAGGAGTGAGGACACAGGCAATTGTGCTTTTAAGCAACTAACAAAGCTTCTAAAACCTCTGATGACACCTGCCCCAGATGTACTCACATGTTTGGTCCTGCAGTGCCAATTAAGGTCAGTTCTGCATTGCATTTTTCAGACATTTTCACAAAAACGCAACAGAACTATTGCATTGTTTGTGGTCCTCCCAAACCAGCATCAATCAAATACAGTTTCCTTTGTCATTGGTGGCACGCAGGTTAATAGTTACCTGTAGAGATTTAGGGGTTTTCACGTGCCTAAGAACAAGTCTAGCTGCATGAACTATATTTTAAAGCAACACAAAGTGAAAGTCAACATTAAGAAACAATTTGGCTTTTAACTTTTCCATTTTCCATTGTCACTACTGTTCAGGGTTTTAACAACAGTTTTATTTATCATTTGTTTTTTTAAAAAAAGGCTCCAATTATTTATTATGCACTTTACTCACTTTCTGCTGTTCTTGCTTTAGCCTTAATGATTGTATGGGCTGCCCTTCTCTTCGCTGCTACTGACTAATGATTTCTAAAGAATGCTGCGTTTTTTTGTCTTGCTTTGTTGCAAATAATGGCCCCAAACTAGTCCTTCTGGGCCTCTTTACACTTACCATAATGTAATCCAAACTGATTTAATAACGCTATGGCCTTAAGTCTCTCTGTTTGCGCGCATTTTTTTTGAACTTTTCGAATCCCAGGTAGGCCAACTATGGAGAATTCTAAGAAAAGAAAAGTGTTTGAAGAAAACAAAACGTTCAATGGAACGTGGGCCAATTCATTTGCTTTCACTGCTGAAGAGACTAGTTTACCAGTGTGCTTAATATGTAATGAGGAGACATGCAGGTGTTTTCCAACATAAACTTTATTAAAAGCACATTGCGCACGCCTCACAGGTGACAGCGTACGATCCTGAGTAAAGACGAAGGTGACGGCAGACAGCCCTGTGCGCTCAGGTTCAGGAGCAGAAATCTCATTAACCAAGTATGATAAATATTTAAATTGCCTATTATTTTGCATATATTTATATTTTTTCATTGTTCAGTGAAATAGTCCTTTTATTATTGAGATTGACAGCTGACTGCACGCGCCGGTAAAAGGAAGACGGCACACAGAGAGAGGACGGTGTTGTTGGTTTACTGCTGGTGGATAATTTAAGTTCGGCCTTTTTTTTTTTTTCATAAATACAATTAAAACTCAAATAGACACTGAGTACTTTACTTAAAAGTATCCTTCAACCGAACATATTTTTTTTTAGTTCAAAATGTTTTTGTTGCTGCAGAAATGTAGTTTTGTTTTCTCTGCAGTTGTTCATTGATTTCATAAATGCAACACATTATAGTTTGTTTATACATAGCATAAAGGCAAAAAAATGTGCAGTGTTATTTCATTTTAAATGTCAAAAGGGTTTTGTGGCTCCCAGTGTTTTTTCTTACTGTAGGAAATGTGTCCAAATGGCTCTTTGAGTGGTAAAGGTTGCCGACCCCTGAACTAGACAAACCTAGACCTCTGGACACTGGAGCTTACCTCGTCTGGGTAATCATTACAGAGTCTAGTGTGTACTAAAATAATAAATGAGCAATTTTCAGATGTGGCTGCAGAAACATGCGATGTGCTTTTTGACATTTTAAAAGCAAGAAAGATAGTAATCAGGTTAGAAATGTGTATTTGTGCTTTAATTAAGAGCTTTGTGTTGCCTAACTTCACATTTGTTGGATTTGTTGAATGCAGACCTGGAGTGAGTATCATCCTGAAACTCACAGACCAGTTGTACAAGTGTAGAAAGTAGTAACCAGATACACAGTAATGGTTGTGGTTCCCAAACTGCCATTCTGGAGATAGACTGTTTACAGTATGTTTTTGGTCACAACTAAATTTAATCATTACAATAATAATGGATTGGATTTATACAGTGCTTTTCAAGGATCTCAAAGCCATTATTCATTCACTCCACAGTCACACACTGGTGGTGGAGATGTGGCAGCCATTTTGCGTTTACATTCAAACATACTCACATATTCATACACCAGGGCTATGACACGGTAACAGCCAACCTTCTGGTTATAGGCTGAGCGCTCTACCACCTGAGCCACTGCGCGCCTATAAAATACAAAACAAATACAAAACATATGGAATAAATCAAAACTGTCAATCATCAGCAACAAACAATATTAAAAACCAACCAAATACAAGCAAAGGCTGTGGAAATAATGAATAAAAGGACAATTCAACATTCAACACATGGTTTTTGTAGGTATTATTGATTTAAAAATATTGATTCCCTGTAATAAAAAATAAATAAAAACAACCTTTAGTTGCCACCTTGTTGCTCAGTGTGTTTAGGTTCATGTGAAAACTACTCCTGGAACATGTTTGGCTTATTTGCTCTGTAGTGTTATTCACTAAACAGGACCAAAGCTGTCCTCTGTCCCAACCTCAGTCCGACTGATGAACTCCAACAACAGCATCCCTTGCACAGCACATTAGCACGCTACTGTATATGGCTGTTTTTAAATTGTGTTGATTGTGTTTATCTAATTTTTTGTCTATGTTTTTGTCCCAAGATAAATTTCTTCCTGAGAACAATAACGTTTATTTATTCATTTATTGTTTTTATAAAGTTTGGTTGGTACTGTGGCTTAACGATTAATCGTATTCACATTTGTTTTTAGTATTGGCCATTTTATTTGTACCTACTGATTTCTGAAGGGCATTTTTACTTTGCGTCGCTGTTCATTTTCTAACCTTGTCTTGCTCCAGAGTTGCTCTTTTGTCAGGTCGGTTTATTTAACTGTGGGACATTAAGCTGTTTTGTGAGAATATTTTATACATTTTTGTATATTAATGTGAGACAGTGGGTGAGTCTAGACCACACTGATCGAGACCAAGACTTCCTGAGTTAAGACCAAGACAAGTGTATGAGACATCAAAGAAAAAAACCCAGAAAACAGTTTTAAAATGCAAACAAAAGTCCAGTCTCTTAGAAGTGTTTAATGACGGGACAGATTTAGAAATAAAGTTTTAAATCTAGGCTGTGTCTGAGACAAGACTGAGTGGAGAGGAGTCCTAAACCAAGACCTGTGGTGGTAACACATTATACTACAGACTAGTAAGCAATAGGAAAAAATCTATATTTGATTAACAGTGAGATAATCAATGAACAATAAAAACTGTTTATATGGGCTGAAATACTATTTATTTATGACATTATTCAGGATGAAAGATGATAGCCTGATTCCTAATGTATGACTAATGCTTTGTAAATGATGAACTAAGTATCTAACTAATACCTAACACTGGTTGTAGTTGCTATAAAATGTTACCAAAGTAGTTCTAAGACCAGTCTCGAGTGCTACATCTGTTCACCGGTTGTACGTCCTAGCCCGGGTCGGTCTGGGTCGGTCTGGGTCAGTGTGGGTTTATGTGGGTGTCCCGAGCGGCCTGCTGTGCTGCAGAGATGCCCAGCTGCTGTGGCTGCACATGCTCTGAGTGAAGAGACGGCGGCAGCAGCAGCAGGCTGTCTAACCTCCACAATAACCGCCTTATGTAATCACTTTGACTAGAGACAGACCAAAATAGCCCAGACTGAGCAGCTCTGCCCCTGTGTGGTGCAGAGCAGTCACAGCACAGGCCTCTACAGGGAGCAGACATGGCCGCCGCTTCCTGCTGTATTTACCCAACAGCGCCACCGCACAGGGATCTGAAGAATATTGAGATTTAATGTTATGGGTTAAAGGGGTTCTGTAGTTTTATCTAAAGATAAGCTCATTGTGCAGCATGTGATCAGACTTTTCTTTGCTTCATGTCAGACTTTAAGGTAGTTTTTCTGTCTTTACTGTGTCATGTTGCCCCGACTGTTTTTTATTACCGTGAATCAAGATGACACGGACAGCATGTAGTTCAACAAAACAACATATCACTGACTTTCTGAAACATTCTTCACATCAGTAGTCCTTTTTCTTTTTACAGTATCTGGCAAACGTTATCATGTACATAACCATTTAGAACCTGAGCCTTTGTTTGAGATTTACCGTGTCATTTCGTCTGGTATCTTTTAGTACTCATTAGAGATTATAAGTCAAATCCAGGTTTACTCCTGTCATATTTTTTTCTTATATTTTTTTGTTCTTTTAGTCGTTACAAGCTGAGAACACACTAAATAATGTCGCGGTCATGTTTAGACAGAAATGTTAAATATAGACAGCACTGGCAGGAACCTCCAATTTATTCTATGGACAAAAATGGGAAATATATCATCAACATCTCTTTTTTTAAGAGACTTTCTACCTTTAAGAACAAGAAGGTATACAATGCAAGAAGAAAAAAAAACCTGGCCTTGTGCCCTTTCCTTTCCTCTGGGGCTTCTGTGTAAAAGTCGAGTCTGATTGTGCAACATGTGAGTTTATCAGACAGGCTCTCCACAGACGACACTTAAATCTGTTTTTAATGTTATTTTTCTGTTTGTGTGTTCACAGTTTTCTGGACAGAATCGACTCTGTAAGACAGAGTGATTACACACCGACGGACCAGGTCAGTCCAGCTCATTCATGTTCTCAAATTAAAACCCTCTTCTTCTTCTACTTCTACTCTTCTCTCTGATTTTGACCCTAATATTTATTTGTTTGTTACCTCTTTTATCCAGGACCTGCTACGCTGCCGAGTGTTAACTTCAGGGATTTTCGAGACAAGGTTCCAAGTAGATAAAGTCAACTTTCAGTAAGTCCAGGTTTTAATTTATTAAGACACAATCCCTCCACTCTCTCCCAGTTGTCAGATGAACTGACTTGAAAATCCTTCTGATTGTGTTGAATGGGTTAGATTTAAAATATTTATCTGTTCCAAGGACTCTGGAACGGGTACCAAATTATTAAACCTTGTGCGGCGTCTTTTATATTTTCTGTTGCCAAACTGTGGAAGTATTTTCTTGAAAATGTTTAAACTGAATATCATAGAACACATGTATTTATTTTTTATGTAAACTTTATTTAACCAGGAAAATCCCATTGAGATTAAGAACCACTTTTTTCAATGGAAATTTTATATCCCACCAAATCCTAAAGGTTTCTCTTCTGAACCCTAAAAGAAGACACATTAGGTTTTGACCACGTGCGTTACGTCACTGTCCCCATGATCCCAGTTAAGAACGCCCTCTGTGTTTCTCCGTCTATATTTACTCTAGACTTAAACGTCACGAGTCGGTACACTTTTACAAAACACTGTCTGTGAAAGTCTACTTCAAACGCAGCCGCTCTCCCCTCTCTGCTGCTCAAATAGGGGACTCCTGTTGAACGTTATTGACCATTACTTCCTGTTATAACAGCAGCCGATACTTGCTGCTGCTGGTTTTGTAAGCGCTCTTGTCATGTCACATGAGATGACCCACTTCCGCAGCGGCAGACACACAGCAGGCTTATTCCAGCATCTGAAGCGGGCCTTTGTGTCGGATTATATCATCCTAATTCTGGAAATGATTGATAAAACTGCATTACTTTCCTTTGAGGCATTCATTTTGATGACTTCTGTGCAACCAGGGTCAAAGAGGCCATTGAATGAATAAGTGCATAAATCAGATTATATCCCATAGTACTATTAACGTGAGTTTAGTCCGGCTGAGTTTGAGGACTTTTTTATTCCTCCAGGCTTAAGGAGGTCACATGGACAAACTTTAACTTACTGCATGTTTTATTGTTAAGATCTGTTGAGTCTAAATGTTTTTTTTTTTGGTCACATGATCACAAGTTTAGCTTTGTCAAAAACCCGTCCCTGCTCCGGCGGCTCATGTGATAGAAACGTTTTGTTGTCTAATAAAAGCTGGAAATTACACACAGAATAATTATCTAGAGTTTTAGCTTTAGCTGCAAACTGTGAGTCAGGTCAGTCTTCTGTTAAAGTGTGTTTTCAGCTTAATATTTCCATAACATTACTAGTTTAAATGGTCACATGCAACTTTATATTAAAACCGAGTGCTACCCTTGATAAAGCTGTAAACGTATTGTTTTATGACTTTTTACGGTAATGTTTAGTAACTTAAGAACATCTCCTGGTCAAAGTCAAGAGAAAAATGCAGCACTTACTTTTATTATTAATGAGTATTAAGCCTTGGTCTGTGGTCTACAGTCAGGGCTTCTTAGATTTTCCTCAGGTCAAAGTGTGTATCACAAGGAGAACAACGTCTTAATGTTCACTACAATCCAACACGTATACATTTTCAGGTTTTCTCAGTAGAGTTGTATTATTCCTTTTTTAATAGAGTATTGTGTAGTGTGGAGAACTGGGCAGAATCAGAGAAGCAGTGCACTCTTATAGTTAAATGAAGAAGTACGCTACACAGAGCTTCTAAAGGTTGGGTACTATTCAGATTTACAAAACGTTATTTATCGACAAGGGGCAATTCTGGTTAAGCAGCATAACAAGACAACAGCATTCACAATAATGATCAAGATTTATGAACGTGATAGAACATCAGGAGTTAAGTATTTTCAGTCGTTTTGGCCAGAATACACGGACCTAAGTGCCACGGTTTCAGCAGCGAGAAGGGACAAGGTGCAAAGAGAGTGTAATAAATATACAGCAGATACTATAGTGTGTTCACAGCACAATTCTTCCAAGACTCACTCAGCTGGCTTGCTTAGATAAAAATGCCACTAAAACACTCGTATACAGATTTACGTTGGGTTCTCCGAACTGTGTGCACACAGACTGTAATCTACTAAAGTAAATGTATACTAACTATAGTATAACTATACTCACTTTCAAATAGAACTTTCTTGGTTGTCTATAATGTTTTTGTGCTCTTGTTTTTACCTGATGCTCTTAGTGCCAATGGAGTTCTATGACCAGAAGATGGCAGCAGCCAGTGTGTTTCACTGTCTGACCATGGTTGTTTTTTTTTCTCCTTCTGCAGCATGTTTGACGTTGGGGGCCAGAGAGATGAGAGGAGAAAATGGATCCAATGCTTTAATGGTGAGAGAAGCATATTTTTGTGTTGAGTTTAAACATTATTTCTGGTCTGTATGACTTGTTTAACCAAAACTACCGACATTCTTGCTTGTAAATCTCTTCCCTAATGTTTAATATGTCCTTCTCTTTCAGACGTCACTGCTATCATCTTTGTGGTGGCCAGCAGCAGCTACAATATGGTAATAAGGGAAGACAACAACACCAACCGGCTACGGGAAGCTCTGGACCTCTTCCGCAGCATTTGGAACAACAGGTGAGAACCAAACTAAGTGCATGCATTGACACTGGCTTTTCTCATTTGTACGCTTGAGCCTTTTACAAGGTGGTAAAAAAATATGTTGAGTCTACTATTGGACTTAGGCCGCCAGTCGTATGTGTATGTGATGGAAATGCTAATTATTTCCGGTAGATCTCAGTCTTTGATGAGGAAGCACAGGTCCTAGAACCATATGTGTATTAATCTGGGTTCTGTGAATAGCATTTTCTGGCATTATTATTTGCTCAGGGCAAACTGAGAGAATGAAAAGGATTACATTTTTTTTTACCTTTTTAAGCTTTTAACACTAGCACAGTTTAGTTTTCTTGGTGTTGTCTTGTCTTCAGCTTCCTACACATTGCACTGTAAATGTATAACTGTGGATGTGACAAAAACTTTTGCCTAAAAGTTAATATTCATCCTTCACCTGAATATTGAACCACTTGTAAATGTTCTCTGCCCACTCACTGACAGCACACACACGTTAACATTTGCCAACCTTGTTTAACCAGAATATATCCATTTATTTAAACACACTTATTAGCAGTTTTAATTCAAAGGTGCGTTGTCTTGGTTGTGTTTTCCAGATGGTTACGCACTATATCGGTCATATTATTCCTGAACAAGCAGGACATGCTGGCCGAGAAAGTATTAGCTGGAAAATCCAAAATTGAAGACTACTTCCCTGAATATGCTCGCTACACCATTCCAAATGAAGGTTGGTATTAAGCCTTTTTATATCTATTTATATATTTTATATGCCCTCTGTTTTGTGTATTAACTGCCCCTGTCTTGTTTTAAAGCCACCCCTGAACCTGGTGAAGACCCCAGAGTGACAAGAGCCAAGTTTTTCATCCGGGACGAGTTTCTTGTAAGTATTAGTATCTGTAGTTATAATATTCACCACAACACCACCTCTCAATGCAACATGTCAGACTCAAGGCTCCGGGGCCAAATGCAGTCCTTTGCAATGTTTTATGTGGCCCTACAATACATTCAGTAGATTTTAGATGGATTTAAATCAGATACATTTAATTTGTTTTGGAAATATTGTAGGTTAAGCCAGTTTTTGCTACAATTAACGTTCATTCATTCATTCATTTTCTACCGCTTTGTCCCGTTAGGGGTTGCGGGTGACTGGAGCCTATCCCAGCAGCTTTGGGCCTGAGGCGGGGTACACCCTGGACAGTGGCCAGTTAGTCGCAGGGCTGACATATAGAGACAGACATTGACAGACAACCTTTCACTCTCACATTCATTCAGTAGGGACACTTTAGAGTTGCCGATTAACCTATACATGCATGTCTTTGGTCGGTGGGAGGAAGCCGGAGTACCCGGAGAGAACCCACGGTAACACGTGGAGGACATGCAGACTCCTCACAGAAAGACCGGAGTCGGCCGAGAATGTTTGGGTCGGCCGGGTTTTGAACTCACGACCTTCTTGCTGTAAGGCAGGAGTGCTAACCACTCTGCCACGTGCACCCCAATTAACGTATTTGGGATAAAAAAAAAACCTATAAAAAACACAAGAGACTTTAACAACTAAAACTGGCATTTCAGTGGTAAAAAATGTATTCAGAATATTTATAAATATTTGTTATGTATTGTGAGGACTAAAGTTGAAAATGGCATTCATAAAAAGAAATTGAAAAAAAAATATGTTGGAGCAAATTTCAATGGTAATCTTTAAAAGAACATTTGTTGTGTCCAAGGGAGCACTAAATGAAGGCACCCCCAGTGGTTAACTCAGCTGCCACTACATGTTGTATCTTATTGTTAGTATTTGCTCTCACCGCTGTCCCGTGTTGTTGCCCCTCTTCAGCGGATCAGCACTGCGAGCGGCGACGGTAGACACTACTGCTACCCCCACTTCACATGCGCCGTAGACACCGAAAACATCCGGCGGGTCTTCAACGACTGCCGGGACATCATCCAGCGAATGCACCTGCGGCAGTACGAACTCTTGTGATGGGACACGCCTCTTCGTCCTGCTGCTGTCTGCCTCCCTACGCTCTCGTACCGCTCCTTCTCCAAGTCCCGGACTATGAAGTACTACTGAAGTGTGTCAAATCCTCTTCTTAGCTTTTTCTACTTTTCTTCTCAGACAGATTCATCCCAGTGTTGAAGGAAGGTTGGGGAACAGAGCTGTCGTGTGCCGCTGGTTTTTACTTTTCTTTAAAATCTTTTTGAAAAGCCTTGATTTTTTATTTTTTTTTGTCATTCCACTAAGCCTCGGGCTACCTCCTTAATTTTGCCCTTTTGTGTCTTTTTTATTTTAAATTTTTTCTCGACTGGCTTCGTCTTTGGACCTAAACTGTTGGGTGTGAAACTTGAAACACACCGACAGGACCTCATTGTAGAGGCTGGGCCTGTTTTTAAACGAAAGAAAGAAGATCTGGGATGTGTGTGATTCTGTTCGTGCGCCCGCTGCTGGTTTAAAGCAGGGGTCACCCTCATGACCTTTTCCCCGTTATATTTTTGCCCCTCTCTGCGACTAAAGGAGAGGAGCGTATGAAGAGATAAATGCACTTTTGCATCAGGTTCCTTAATAACTTTTTTGATGTTTTTGTTTTACTCCAGAGGAAGCATACACACAATGTAGCATCACTATATTTATTAACCCTGTCACGGCGTGGGCTCGCGGGGCGGAGCGAGCGGCCGACGCCGGTGGAGTTTGAGAGTGGGAGGTCTGGGGGAGTGGTTTGAAATGAAGGAATAAACGAAGGGACTGAGAGCTGAGGGTTTGCAGCCTCCACAACGGGACTCGGACTGCCTCCTGCCCGCTCCACACACAACACCATCCTTTTAGCTTTGACTTTCTGAAGGGGAGGGACCACGGGAGAGAAAATGTATTGTTCTATTTCCTTTTTCCTGATTTAGTTTTTTTTTGTTAACTTGTACACTGTGCAAGGTTGGATTATCCTGTACAGACTGTAAAATGTAATATTATTTTGTACAACTTAATTGAAAGAAAAACAAATCTACTTGTAGATCTTTGTGCCTTGATTATGGCTGTACCTGTAAATGAGCTCAGATGTAAGTATGTTTTCGACTGCGCTGTACAGCTTGATGTCAAACTCTATCGGCAGCGGACGACTGCGGGTAGGGGACTTTCTCTGTAGAGTTTAGTTTTTTCTGGTTTATAAAAAAAAAAAAGGAAATGCTGTTTAGTAAAAAATAAAAAATAGGGAAAAAATCCTAAAAACCTGTATACATTATGCAAAGTAACCACTTACCTGCAGTGAAGACCAGAAGTTGCAGCGCCATGCCTTTGTTTTCTTTTGGTTTTATTTCCTCCTTGAATTTTATTTTATTTTATTAATATTATTATTTGAATTTCACAGCTTTAAACAAACATTGGAAATCCATTGAAAGTGTCCAAATTGCAACCTGGTGTTGTTGTTTTAATAGGAACCAACGTTTTTTTTGGAGTGTGTCTGAGATGTGTACTGATGCCTGTGCGCATGTGTACATAAGACAAAGACTCACAGACGCATTGTGTGTTTGGATGCAGGAGTGAGCGCGAGTGTGCGTTGTGTGTAAAATTTTATAAATGTATGTACATGTAAATTTATAGGTCTATATAAATATATATGTACAATTATACATGTTTAATTATGTGTGTGCCTAGGTGTACATACCTATGTATGTATACGGTAAATATGTATACATACACACATAGGAAAGCATGTTTAGAATGGAGATGAATAAATGAGAGCGTGCAATATTAGTAATTTTTTGGTCCTTTGGCGCCATCCCAATGGCACAGGCACTATGAATGTGTGACCGGCACCCAACAAGATGAGCTCTTCTCCTTGTACAAACAGCATCAGCCTTTCTTCTGCTACAGTACACGTCTATCCCCAAAACAGAGTGAACTGACTGGAGGTGCAAAACCCTTGTTTGGCCTGGGAGGTTGATAAATGACATTTTTATTTTCTTTAAATAAAGAGGCACATTAGAGGACGTTGCTTTATTTCCATCTTGGTGTCCAGTTGTGTCCGGATTTGTTACAGCGCTCCTGTTTTACTGTGGATCATGTGAGTCCTTTTATGGTTCACATCTATGTCACCTGTGCAACATGATGTTTGAGGGCTCCATCCAGATTCTATGTCCCCTAATATTTAACGATACAATGCAGTTAAGCAGCCAGTGTCGTCCTCAGATTTACCACTGCAGCCTGGTAAAACATGAGTAATCTCTCATGAACATAAGCTCAAAAACCTGCAAATAATCAATGTACAGATTATTTTATCAGCTAAACTCCCGCCAGAACCAACAGCGCCTTGATAAGTACAGCTTTAAAGAAACTATTTCTAAAAAGCCAATATATTTTCAAATGATGACTGTACTTAATATTGATTATAAGTAAGGGGATTGCCTATAAGAACTGTTGGATACATTTCTAAAGCAAAGTCCCTCAGTGATAAATCTGAAAGTGTAAGTTAATCTTTCCAGGAACAAACTATGTATTGTGCATGATCGGATTTTGAGCTTGGACAGGGTTTCTATTATGGACATTTGATGCACACAAGGGTCAAGATTGAGATTTATTTATTTACAGTTTTTCAGAAAATTCTGAAAAATTTGGCAAAAATCGTAAACATTTTGCATCAGCCTGGCCAGCCACGTCCAGTGACAAAGGTCTCCGTATCCAGTCTGTAGTAAGTCTGTTGACCCATCACTAACAGTTCATCTAAAATGCTTTACTTGCTATTTTCTGTCTATGGCTGACCAGGCAAATGTTTTTAAATCTATGTATTTATCCTTCATATAAAACAGACAGAAGCCTGCATGAACAGTGGAAAAAAAATAAAATAACGCAGTGACTTTTACAAGAGGAGAAACAAGTTACGAGGATGTGATGAGTTTACATCAAATTACAGGAAACGTCAGAGGATAGACATAAACCACCAACACAGACTCGACTTTACCAACTCCTGTCAGACCAGTGAGATACTGCTCAAAGAATAAAGGGAACATTTCACCTTCACTTGATTAAAAAAGTCAGCTATATACTGTAGATATAATATGCAAGATTTGTTTAAAAGGTTTATTCCTGTACACCGTTTAAAACTGGAGAGGTGAGTATATTTGTAAACCTCTTTTACACAGGATGGAGCGTTTACAATGAAAGTAAAGTAATCCCGGTTTTGACTTTTGCTGGTGAGCAATAAAATAAAGAGGGAAGCACAGGGTTAGATTTGAAAACACATTTGCCGAGAAATCCTGAAAATGATTTCAAACTTCAGAGATAACGTGTTTATGGCACACGTTTGGTGCAAATAAAAGTGACATCACCAGCAATGGGACATGAAAAATGATCCCCTTCCTTATACTTCCTGCTGGATTTTTCCCTCGTCTCTGTCATTACTGTTTGGAGTCCAGACTACGAGCTGCTCACTGGTGTTTAAGAGTAATGGTGGTCTTTCTTAACCTGTGAGACCAACTCCAGAGAAAGATAAAAGTATGTTCACACTGACCCCACGTGACAGCTCTGAATGGGTCTAGACTTACTGTGGTGCTCTTTACACTTACAACCTTTTCATTTGGGCATTGTTTAAACATGGGCAAAGCCAAAAGTCTCCGTAACAACCTTCAGGCACATTCTCAAAAGTGGATCCTTGTAGACATTGTTAACAAATTCATAATAAAAACTTTGACAAGCTACTATTAGTTGCAACGCACCAGCAAAAGTTCACACATGACTGAACTCCATAATACCACAGAAAAGCCACCTTCAGAGCCGAATCTAGTGCACTGACCCTGGGAGAAGAACTATTTTTGATCTAAAGCTCGTGGGTGATAAATGCATGAACTGGCCTTGTGGTTCCCGAGAGCAAAATCCAACCAAGCACATATCAGACCAGGTGACCCCCACCTAAGAGTTATGCAGGTTCAATTTATCAGAACCATGTCTAGACATTGTATAAAAGGTAAACAGGCAAATGGGGTACGTTTTTCCTACTTATTTTTTCACTTTTTGAACTTATATTTTGACTTTTAGTAGAGAAAGAAATAAAACCGGTAAAGAGAGGGTACACACTTTTCAGTCAGTTTTAATCTGGTTTTAAATCCAGACCCAATGGGTAAATGATTTAAAAAATCCCACTAATCAATACATAGTTTTGTTCTGAACATACAGTATTTAACAGCTCAGGGGTGTCCAAACTTTTTGCAAAGTGGGCATCATTTGATGAGAGGAAAAGTTCCAATCTTCTGATTTTATTATTCTACAAGTACAGGTCTTAGTGTGATTTGAACAGGTTCATGTTGGATTTGAACAGGGGTTAGGTGGATTTGAACTGGTTTTAATTGGACTTGTATAGGTTTAAGTTATATTTGAACAGGTCTTAGTCGGTTTTGAACGTGTTTGTATAAAGCTGCTGTTGGAGCCATAAACAATACATTTTATCTCTTAAGCTGGGGGCCACATTAGATCTCACCTTGTGCCGTGATTAGCCCCTGGGCCAGACTTTGGACATGTCTGTTTTAGATGAATTCCCTTCATTATTTGAGCAGTTTATTTACAGCTGCATGTACAGTACCTGCTGATTTAAAAGTGTTAAGTTAAAAGTGTGCATTTCTGGTAAAAGTGAACTGGGCTCAGTGAAGTGTCCTTTGTGCTTCTTGTGTTCTCGTCGGAACAAGCTCCACCCGTCCGAACATCACCAGTGACAAAACTCAACGCCTCGGTCACGACGTCGCACTTTGAGACCGTTTACATTTACAGTGTCAGTGAGTGGACTTCACAGTGCTACAAATACGCCACATAGAACCTGTCCTGTGCAGTCAGTGCATTGTGGGTAGTGTAGTTCACAGAGATTTGTGTTTTCCCAGCAGACAGAGGCTGAGACACTGCAGCAAGCCCTTCATACACAGGCAGTGAGCGAAGAAGAGGAGGAGCAGGCAGGCGCCGGCCGAACAGTACACTCCGATCACTGTGCTCTCCTCCGGCAGGAAACACTTGGACAGAGAGTAGTGGCTCGCAGTCACCGACGCCTGGGACATAACACAAGAGCGTATTACGATATACTGTATAACCCGTATTATATTCATTTTTTTTATTTTATTTTAGCAGGTACGTTTCACAATAAAACATTAATCTAATACAATAATAGAAGGAATAATCCATTGTACCAGGTTTAAGCTAAGTCATTTCAAACTGCAGTCGCTGGACAGTAATTACAGTATTTTACCAAAATTTTTGATGTTGTTACAACGCATTTTTAGAGGCATTTTCGTATTGGTATTGTTGATCTAAAACCTGCTGAAATGTGCACTAAAGTTTACCCAGTCAGTTTGAAAAATGTAAAAGGTGTAAATACTAAAACTAAAAAAAATACATAAAATTTTCAGGTCAATATACTATACATTTTTTCAAAGACATTTGCCTATTTTAATATTTTTTTTATTCAGGTCCCTTTCATTATTGAAACTCATTCTCTAAATGTTTATTTTTAAGAAACTGGGCCTGATCAAGTTTATTAACTAAATAGCAGCAATATATGTTTACATGAAGAGAAATTGCATTAAAATACTGATAACAATGAGCTTAGGACTTTGGACTTCTTAGAGGTTTGCTTTGACATTTGACAGATACGACGGAGACAGTGAATAGAAAAAGATGATGGAGCAAAAGTTCAGAGGCAGGATGAGGTATGTGCTCACAGTTATACAGTAACTATGGTTGACAACTTGTTAATTGTGCTTTTGGCTTTATTGGAATGAAATGATTTACGGTGATATTAGATTAATTTTCAAATGTTTTATTGTGAAAGTAATCACCGCGACCCCTAACGGGACAAAGCGGAAGAAAATATATAATTGTGAAAGTTTCAGGCGACGCTCACCAGGATGAAGCTGGGGTTGTTCCTGTTCCTCCAGCTGAAGGACGGCACGCTGACCTCCAGATACTTCTTGTCGTGGAGAACCTCACATCCGCTGTGGGTGTGGCCACTGAGGACGAGGCGGGGCTTAAACCACTGCAGCAGCTGAGGACACAGGATCACATGATCAACACTCTCATCAGAACTCACACTCTTTTTATCAAATCATTTTACAGAATTGTTTTTTTTTTCAGGATTTTTTTCACATTATTTAGTTATTACCAGTCACATAATTAACACCAGGCACATGTTTATTCCACTCTTTCTAATCCAAGTGTAAACTATAACTAGAATTATTCTGACTGGATTCATCTCCTCTCCACAAACTACAGCAACCTAAAAGGGCCAAACTTAAAAATGTCAAAACTGACAGAAAGCCAAGTGATGCTGCATTGTTTATCTAAAGTTGAGTTTCAAATTAAATGTTAACCCAAGTTTAAAGACTTCTGGAGAAACGTGGAGGGCTGAAATAAAATTTAAGATTTTCATGAAAGTATACAGAATTAGCAGGACATTTTATTTATAAATTTAAATAATTTTCCAGGTTGAATGTAAAACTACTAAATGCCAGAGTATTGCAGTAACATGTAACGTATCAAGACGTGTGAGCAGATTTTGTTTCAAATATTTGGGTCATTCAACAAAATCAATGGCTTTTCAGCTTTTACCAGTTCAAATACAAATTTTAAATACATTTTCTAAATATACATAGGATAAAAACATTTAAAAAGTTTTATAACTATGCACTTATTTTAAGATTTATGTCAATTTGTGCCCTTTTCTAAAACAGTATTCTTACCTATTATATTTTAAAAACAAATATGTAATAGATAATGTTTATGTGAGAAGTATTTATGTCCCTCTAGTACCGTGATTATTTCAAATCCTATTCATGACATGGTACTCGCCTTCTGTGAAGCCTCCTTGGACAGAACGTCGTACTTCTCTCTGAACAGCAGGTGGCGCTCTTCGGCTGGAGCAGCATCCTGCCCAGTGCAACTGGCGTCACTCACTCTGTACAAAGGATAATGCTGTAGAGACAAACATCTATTTTAATTAAACATGCCGCGACTACAGCATGTCTTCCTTCATCAAAATAGTCACTGAAAATGCTGCACACGCAATTAAAAGTAAATTAAAAGTGTGTAAGTAATTATATGTGGATAAATATTATGGGCAAAATGATTTCTCACAAAGTTCAGGGCACATCTTTATAAAACCTTTATGAAAAAGTCTAGTTGTCAGAGATAGACTTTACAAAATATATTTCTTAAGTCTAAAAAGTCAACCAACAAAAAGAAAAACATCAACACTGTTTGTCTGGAAAAGAAGCAGTTTGTTTTTGCATTTGTACTTTTCCAGTCGGCTGAAAGGAGCCAGATTGCAGCAGTCGGCACAGTCCTTGTTCTGTGTGTGATTTTGTTGAAGCCAGACTTACATTTGAGATAAAGCCAAATCTCTTTTTATTCCAGTCATTGCATTTGTTCCCCTACACTGCAGCAGAACAGAACAAAGTCCCACTAATGGAGATACATGTTTACAGAATCATTTTTACCTAAACACCACGTTCTAAAAGCTTGTCATTGATGGAAACTTTGAGATGTTATTTCAGTCTCTCACATTGTTCCTTTAGAGTTTATGAAAACCCTAATCCAATATTATATTTACACCTTTAAGCTTGAGTATATTTTCCTTTGGAGTTTATTTAAATCACAAAGATGGTTCACCAGATGCTTTATGTTTTTAAATTTAGAGTGAACAGATGCTTACTGTTTGAATCATTCTGTTAAAGCGGTGAATTATCTGTAGTCGACTCCCGTGTGCTTTACCTGTAACATGATGGGCGGTGTCGGAGGAAAGAGCTGCGTTCCTTCACAGCTGTCCGTCACGCTGCCGCCAGACTGCGAGCTCTGCACAAAACACAACATCAACTATTCATCTCTCGTCTTATCAACACGCTGCCTGCGAGCTCCACACGTCACTTCAGATCTCTGCGCTCAGCGCTTTTAACGGGGCATCTATCTCAACAAACACGACAAACGCAGGTTCCACTGGGCGTGTGAGGAAAGAGAGACTGGGGTTGCTTGTCACAGACGTCAGAGCTCACTTCCTTGGTGGTGCTTGGATTAACCAGGAACATTAAAATATTCAGCAAACTACGAACAGATTGTAGGTAAATAGCCTCGGCCATTTAAGAGCAGGTGTAATATTTTATTATACCAATATTTGTCAAATGGAGTACTTCATATTTCTCTTCGTAAAGGGTTTACACTTTTAATAATGCCAATAAAACTGTATAAAGGCAGAGCTATTGTTTGTAAAAATGGGAAAATGTGCTTGGTAGCTAAACTTTCAATAAAAAACTTGTCAATGGGGTTGGCCGTCATATTTTCTTCGACATAGAACATAAAACGGTTTTAAGGTATACAACAGTTTTAAAAAAGTCACAAAAATCATGCTAAACAAAAAAAAGTTTAACTGGTGGTGTATACAGTGGTGTATTTGTGCTAAAGTAGTTTGATCGGGTTCATTGTGTCCTTAATGTGTTTCTAACAATGAGCTACAGCATTTTGCACTAACTGCAGACGAGAGAGTGAAGACTGATACCAGCATAAATCGTATTGTGACGAAATAAAGGCATGGATCAGTATTTCAAAGTTATGTCTAGAAAGGATAGACTTTACTTTGGGTTACTGCCTCAAATGAAAAAACTGCTTTAATTTGTGTGTCAAAATTAAAATCCCAATCCATTTTAACTCCCAGGTTTGTAACTGTGGGTTTGAAAGATGCTGACAAAGAACCAAGGTCCTTTTGCATGACTTCTGTTCTTTCTATTAAAATGTAAGAAGTTTATGTATTTCCAAGCTTTAATGTTGTCAGTGCACTCTAGTAGTTGACGGGCACAAAATACATTATCACGCTTCAAAGGGACAGAAATTCGTCAGCGTTTAAGTGGAACAAAATGCCACGTTTGCAAAGAATTGACCCAAGAGCATATACAGTACAAAGAAAAAAAGAAGAGGCTCCAGGATGGACCCCTGAGGTACTCCACAAGTGAGAGGAGCCATGGAGGACACAGAGTCACCGACACACTTCTGTTGGATAAGTATGATCTGAACAACAGCAGTTCCATATTCACGCAGCATACGTCACATGTTTTAATCCTTCAGTGTTATACATTTACTTTTAATTTAATAACTTTTAACTTTTAAAGGTATTTAAGAGGTTATTTTTTAATGTTACATTCTGCCTTAACAGACTCTTAACCAACTGTTAAATAGGTGTACTGAAAAAGTATAATAGTTATAAACTTTGTTCTGTTGGACCAAAAAAACATCAACCAATCATCGACACTTGGCGAGGGTTATCCATTGGCCCTCTGGCTTGTCAATCAATGTTATGCAGGTGCGTTACGTTATTCAGGTGTGTTCCAGTGGCTGCGCATGCGTAGACAGTGCTTCGTTGGTCTGAGAAACAACCTAAGGCAGGTAGGAATAAGGAATAAGAGAAGAGGAGGAAAACGTCTCAAGAGTGTGTCTTGGTAATTCTTTTTTACAATGGCATGCTCTGAAGACACAGAAAGGGCTTCCTACTGGATCCTCCCAAATGATCACACATTCCTTCAAATGGATCAAATGTTGCAGCGTTTATATTATTTAAAGCGCAGATGTTAATTATTTTGAGATGGAAGGACGTCATCCTCCTCACTTTTTATTCAATGGTTTGCTCCCGCTGCACATGGCCCTAAAAGTATATAAAATACTAACCTATTGTTACAGAGTTGTGTAACATAGAATATTGTTGTTAGTTCTAAATAAGGTTTTGCTGCTCAGCTCGGCGCTGACTTTAAACTTGCGCTGATTTACACATTTGAGCGTACCGTACGCCCACGTTTATTTTAACGAATGACGAAGATTGCATGGAAATGGTTGAACACCCAATTTTTTGCCATTGATACATGAGGGCCATAGTGAGGCTATCTTTTACAATAGAATATAAATATATTAAAATGAAGTAACTTAATGCTGTTAAGCTATGTTCTCTTCAGTGTAGTCTAGGCCTGCATGACACCTTGCCTGGACTTAGGAAGTTTAAGAAACTTTAAGAGTATTTTACTGTATTGTGCCTGACCAACCATCCTACAACACTGGCTGGATTTAGATTTTTATTTGACCTTTATTTAACCAGAAAGTCCCTTGAGATAAAACATCTCTTTTTGGAGGGAGACCTGGCCAAGAGGCAGACTGATGACAGTTAAAACATAAATCTACAACAATTGACAAAACCTATACATGAATGAAGCCAGACCCTCTAAATGTACAGTATCTCTAATGTCCCACAGCTATTTCCATTAGAAAGACTGACATTTGTTTTAAAAGGAGACTTTGTTTTTTTTCAGTCTGGAGGCCATTCCTAGACTTTAGACTAGAGGATCAGGCTAAAATAAAACACTCGAAACCCAAACTTCACTCACACCTTTTTGTACATCTGTTCTTGCTTTTGTTTTTATCACCGCTTTTGTAACATGCATGCTTTTGCTGAAAAGAATTAAGAATATAAAAAAATGCATGTTATTTAGCTCAAAGTCTAAAGTGTGACAGCCAGACCCTCTCTCGAGTCATGTTTTTTTTTGGGCTGTAATTGTGTTGC
Source organism: Neodontobutis hainanensis (assembly GCA_024349245.1). Classification (NCBI taxonomy): domain Eukaryota; kingdom Metazoa; phylum Chordata; class Actinopteri; order Gobiiformes; family Odontobutidae; genus Neodontobutis; species Neodontobutis hainanensis. The sequence goes on from JALDNG010000031.1 coordinate 1,203,583, forward strand.
AGGTGCTGACGGTGTGGAAGTGTTGGAGTCCCACCTGCAGCGAACAGTTGAGGTCTCTGGAGAGTTTGATGAGTTCTTTCTCCACAGACTGGCAGATGGGACAGCCGTCACCGTGCAGAGCCACACTGTTCACCAGGAGGAAGCTGGAACGAGACGAGAGAGACGCACCAAGAGAAGAGCATGTTCATTAATTTGTAGCTTACTTCCTGTAACATGTGTACTTCATTTTTGGAACTAAATTTGTACAACAGGTAGAAAGTGAGTCATAAATGTACTACAGGTTGATTATATTTCTAAAGCGCCAAACTGAGCTTCTAATTTTACCAAAGACCGCCACAAGAATTCCACCTTCTTTGAGGAATAATCATTTAATTCTTGCAGACACTTCATTAAATGGCCGCATTAAAAGATCAGTCTTTGTTGAGGATAGACCAGTGCCTTGTTCCTTTTTTGAGTGAGATGTGCACATGATCTAAGCATACTTTTGCTTTATTTCTTTGGTGTTTGGATTTGTAAAAAAGGGAGAAACACAAGACAGTGACTGGCCAATGGAAATCAGAAGAAGAGATTTAAAAAAAGACACTACCCACTGAAAGAAGACACAAGGTCACCCTTATTTAATATCACTGCAAAACAAAGAAACACTATTTATCAAAATAAAAAGGCAGCATTTTAAACAAAAATGTATTATTGGGCCACGGGCCAAACACATAAGTCTTTAGCCTGTAATTGAAAGAAATGGTTTTGCTCCATTTTGTTCTGATGAGATAGTTCTGATGGAGCCGTGCGAACCCAACCTGTTTGAACAGGTTTTAGTTGGACTTGAACAGGTTTTACTTGAATTTGAAAACGTTTTAGTTGAATTTGAACATGTTTTAGATGGATTTGAACAGGTTTTTAGATGGATTTCTGAGATGGTTATAATCAGAAATAATACTATGCAAAGACTAATTGAAAGGACAATAAAAAAAACTAAAGACTAAGACTTAAATGGACCCAAAGGGAACTGGGTCACATGGGGAGGCAGTAACACTGTTGATGGTGGGGCTGGGGCCCTGTCTTCACCAGCGTATATTGGAGAAGAGAATTTGGTTTGAGAAACACTGGCTTAAACAATATGTACAAAATGATGGCCGTTATATGAATTGTCAGGTACATGTGTTGGGGTATCCTTGGTAGAACTTAAACTGTTTCCAGGTCTTGTATTGATGGTAAATGTACTTCTTCTGCCTAAGGTCTCCAGAAAGCCTGTCTTTTTACTCTTTTCAGCTCTAAATACAACCTGCTAAATTCCCTTTTATATATGGCCCCACAGTGTTTCCTGGTTATTGCTCGACTCACTTGACTCCCTTCTTGGTGACGATTCTTGTGGAGGAAGCATTGAAAACTTTCTCAAAGCGCTGCAGTTTGAACCAGTCCATCCTATAGAGACAGACAGACAGAGAGCCACTGGTCACACAGCTGTGCACAAATAATACACACCTTAAATATAACATGCACACAACACCACAAAATAGAGTGTCCCGGAATAACTGAAGATCTAAATACAATACTGTGGCCCTAGGCAGCAATAAAGTCACTCAAGTCAGGACCTCAATCATTTTCCCGTATGTTTATTGTAATTTAGATTCTTTAAAAGGCACTTAGTAAATTAAGTGTGGTTGAGTTTGTAGGTTAGGTTCAAGTGTCTCTGGAGCACAGGTTTAGTTTCGGACCACTAACAGGTATTGTCTTTATTTTTTTTAACCTTTTTGGTGACATCTGGAGCAAGTGAACAGCTACGGTAGCCCTGCAGGGACACACTGTTGTCTATGAACAAACCCAGTGGAAATAGTTCGTTTTGTTGATTATGTTTCAACTCCTAAGTTAGTTTGATCATAAATGCACATAAGAGGTATTAATATTCCTAGATTTAACTTTGCATAGAGTACGTTCATGGGCTACCTTTTATTAAAGAACATTTTGTGACATTTATAAACTTTTATTTTCTTTATTTTTTTTTATTATTATTTCTTTATTATTCTTGTGGGGAAATACATTGTTGGCAGCTGCCACCAGTGGCGCCCAGGATGTAAAATTGTAAAAAAAAAAAAAAAAAAAAGAATGAATCATACATTATTACGTCCTTATAGTACAACATAAGTATTATTCAACAAATGAACTCCAACAGCAAACAAACTGCTCATCTGACCCCATTTTGGGCTTTTAAAATAGGTCTTCTACTGGTTTTCATGGAGCTTTTAATGAATATTATATAATATCAAAAAAGAGTAATAATTTGAGGTGATTAAAGACTATTAAGAACACACTTTTCCATAAGCCTGACGTCTAACTGGAGCACTCAACCTAAAACCAAACAGCTGTGAGATGTCTGTGAAGGTTCTCAGTCATCCAGGACATCATGAAGAAAAGGTTTGAGTAAAAGCATCTGGACTTAGTTTTCAAGGTGAAGACGTTTCGTCTCTAATTCCAAGAGACTTTAGCTTAAAAGGATTTTCTACAAACACAACATTCCAGTCCACTTTAAACCAGGGAACACGCTGCGTCAAAAACTGGTCCATCCTAAAGACAAGACCCCCACAAACAGAGTAATGTAGTTTAAACAGTTCAGTGAAGAGTGCAGTGACAGTTATGTCGGTGAAACTAAACAACAGCTTCACAAGAGGATGTATCAGCACAGAAGAGCCAATCCTGGACCTGAGTCTGCAGTCTACCTACACCTCAAAGACAAAGGACATTCCTTTGAGGACAGAAATGTCCAAATTTTGTCCAGAGAGGCCAGATGGTTTGAGAGAGGGGTGAAGGAAGACATTTTTGAGAAAATAGAGAAGCCTTCGCTGAACAGAGGAGGACAACGACTCTGAATATGTATGGAGCAGTGTCACCAACAACTCTGAATATGTATGGAGCAGTGTCACCAACAACTCTGAATATGTATGGAGCAGTGTCACCAACGACTCTCCTTGATTCTTAATGACTCTCACATTTGGAGTCACACTTCCCTTTCACGACTAACGACAGTGAGAACAGAACAGCCTGGTCCATCAGGTCTGGTTTCAGGTGAAACTCCTCCCTCTGGAGATAAAGCTCAGCTCTCTTACAGTTGATCTCAGAATTGATAAAGTCTCTTGGAGTTAGAGACGAAACGTCTTCACCTTGAAAACTAAGTCCAGATGCTTTTACTCAAACCTTTTGTTCAAACAGCTGTGAGTTATTCTATACTACAAAACTACTACAAAATAAAACTGGTTCAGTGCCTTTCACAAAAGAACAGGGTGTGGATTCAACTGAAACAAACTGGTTTTAATCCAACGGTTGAACTCTGACCCCTCCCTGCCCCAGCATTGCATTGTTGCTCGGTCCCTGACACGACAGACTCTGTGATCCGCTGACAGCATGTTGGCACTGAGCACTGGGACAATACCTCATACGTCCTGCACTTTGCACATGCTGTGTGCGTATGTTTTTATTTTAATTTTTTTAATGTCTAGTGTGTTTTGCCCATTTTGTTGCTCTCTATACAAATAAAGTGTTTTGAACTGAATATGAATTAAATACTTTTTTGTTATGTACGCCAACAACACAAGCCTGCAGACGGACTGAGAGTTTCTGTATTTAATGTCTTCATAAATCTAGATCTGCTTAATATTTTCTGAACAGTGCACAGTGCTTCATGAGGAATTCACTTGTGTCACTAACATTTGATTGTGTGGTTGTTCAGACACAAAACAATGCGTCTTTTCAGCTCAAATACCGTCAGGCTGGTCTGAAATGTTCGGACTTGTTCAAACAAAACGGTGCTGCTACTGTTGTCAGTCCTCATGCAGCACATTCAGACATAAACCTTCATCACTAATTTGTTTCCAAAGACATTTATCAAGTCAAACTGATATTTTAGATTGTGTTTATGAATGGAAAATAGGATAGCAAAAGATCACTTGACAATGAAAAGAATAAGCAAATATCTCAGGACAGGCTCAAGTGTTGGGACATGATAGGAGCCTTTATTCTGTCTATAATATGTTAGAATCTGGACAGATCTAATTTGACCAGCCTTAATGTAAGTTATGAATGGATTAAATGTGTCCTGAGTGCGTGGACACATTCGGGGCGGCCTGTGTGGATGTCTGGATGTGTTCAGATCTCTGTGGAGGTGTGAATGAGTATGAGTTGTAGAGTTCTGCACCTCCTACACAAGTGGAATTGTGTTTTTCAGCCAAAGCACCGCTCGTAGGAGTTGCAGGCCGTTGTATTTAAGCTCTGGGTATTTATTAAAAAGAGCGAGTCAGTGAAGCAGAGGTGTCAGCACATAATAAGTAATCATTAATAAAAAAAAAGAGCCATCAGAGAGACAACAACAGAGAAGAAGAACAGGTTTAACAGTCACACATCAGGAAGTGGAGCGTGCAATGTGTCTCTTAATAACACCACAATCACATAAACCTTTAGCAAAGATTTGATGAGAGAAAAAATTCCAAGGATGGTTGAAGGTTTTAGTTGGATTTAATCAGGTTTTAGATGGATTTAATCAGGTTTTAGATGGATTTAATCAGGTTTTAGATGGATTTAACCTAGCCTGGCCAGCCACACCTAACTCTTTACCTATTCTATACAAAGAAGTTAGCCTGGTACCTGTTGCTTACATTCATTTTCAAGGGCGGGGTTTACAAGAGAAATGTTAACCAATCAGAGAAACGCCGGCCGTGAAGCGAAAAAAGGCAACACCACACAACCGATGGTCCACAAGGAAGCCACGTCAGTGCTGCCAGTTAACATGGCCAGCAGTGGAGCGGACACCAGAGCGGTTTCAGCACTTTTCCATTGTATTTTGTGTCTTAATGAGAATTAACCTCTGAAGCATAAACTCTCACCTAGTGCCATGATTGGTCCTCAGGCCGGACTTGGAATAATGTAATATGGATAAAGTATTACTGCAGACGTATCACAAACATCACATTAGTCTGAGACATGCTCAGTCATTTAACCTTGTTATGCCTAGTATTTTATTTGAGTGAACGCCATAACCATGAATTTATTTTGTATTTACATATCAGTCTTTGAACATGTCTGTGAAGGTTCTCAGTCATCCAGGTCATCTTGAAGAAAAGATTAAAGCAAAAGCATGTGGACTCAGTTTTCAAGGTGAAGACGTTTCGTCTCTATTCCAAGAGACTTTATCAATTCTGAGATCAACCTGTAAGAGAGCTGAGCTTTATCTCTAAAGGGAGGAGTTTCCCCTGAAACCAAACCTGACGGACCAGACTGTTCTGTTCTCACCGTCGTTAGTCATGAAAGGACAGTGTGACTCCTGATGTGAGAGTCATTAAGGCTCAGGAGAGTCGTTAGTGACACTAACCCATTCAGGTGTTCTTGTTGTTATAAAGTGAGACTGTTCTGATTTAAGTTTCAAAACACTGTTATAAATACTAATCAACATGAATCTGAGCTCACCTCCTCTGTTCAAAGAAGGCTTTGCCATTTTCTCAAAATGGCTTCCTTCACCCCTCTCTCAAACCATCTGGCCTCTCTGGACAAATTTTCAACGTCCTCAATGGAATGCTCTTTCTCTTTGAGGTGGAGGTGGACTACAGACTCTTCTGTGCTGATACAACCTCTTGTGAAGCTGTTGTTTACATATCAGTATTAACCAGGGCAGTGGAGCCATGTTGCAAAAAGTCTCTGTTTCTTTTATTTACTTTACTTTGCCTCTATACAGTCCAATAGAGCGCAGATTTTGCTATTGACATTCTTACTAAAATTCCAAAAGACCTGGTAAAGTGGGATTTGTCAGGTACTGCTTCTGAATGGAGAGGACTGAATATTAAAGCTATCAATCATGGCTTTTGTCCAAAAAAAATACACTGTAAGATAAAACTGGCAGCTGTGTTTGCCAGTTTTTCTTTGTGAAAAATGCAGTGACGTTATAAAACTACCCAAAGCCGGTCTTGAGTCTTGGTTATAAGACACTTTTTTAAAGGTTCTGGTAAAATCAGGTATTACTGGTATTGTTTGTGAAAATGAAGGCTACTGCGTGCACAAATACGTTTCAAAGTGAGCCTCCAAACCCTGGATATACCTTAATACAGTGACTATTAAGTACTTCACATGAAACATATTGCAGAGTCTCCTGAACATTCCTCACAACAGGTTTATCAGAAGCTGGTATCACTTCCTGTTTATGTCACAATGGTGTGTTGGTGTGAGCTTACTCATAATGGAAGCCAATGTCGTGATTGCCGACCAGCACAACCAGTTCTGTGTCGCTCGAGTGTCTGAACATCCTGTGAAAACGCCGCACGTCGTCCTCCCAGTGCTGCACCGAACACAAACAGAGACCGGTCTTAGTCACGGCTCTCAGGGTTCACACTCTGTCTTTAAAATCATTTTCATGGACTTTTACACACAAAACTTACAATAGACCCAGGTTTTGTCCCTATGTTTTATATTTCACAAGGTTCACGAATGTCACCAAGAATTATTCAGTCTATTCCATAGGTTTATTAACTCCACGTTCCACAAACTGTTCTGAGAAAGTGTCAAAAGTCTATCACGTGAAATGCCATGACGTTACAAACTTATGATACAAACGTTTCTTTGTGATATGGTTATTGCTGTTGCTGATCTTGGGATGACGATAAGTTTAAGATGTACTGTGCAACTCGAGCAGATGAGCTGGAAGAGGCCACAAAGATGGCGATGGATATGGTTCTAGATTATTTGATGGTTACAGATAACTATCATTATGCACTCACTTTACTGAGGCCTCATGAGTGTGTCGAGGGACAATGAAAAATACTATAAAAACTTGAATATTCCAATTCCAATTTGTTGCATGACATAATTCAAGATCTACAAAGAAGTTTGAGCTGAAGATAAAGGTGGACAATGTTTATCTAATGTGGCAACTTTTAATATATCTTTTTATTATGGCAAAAGTCATTTAAAAGAAATTTAAGATGCCCCTCTCCTCTGCCTTTATTTTAATCTTCAAATTCTTTATTCTTTTCCATTTTTTTAGATTTCAGATTTGTTATCTGTATGTCTTGTGTTTTCTTAGGACAATAAAAATATCTATACATTCCGGGACATTATGGTAATTTGAATTAATTTCCAATTAAATTTTCTAATTCTCAAAAACGACTCCTTCCTGTCTCGCGGGTGCTTCATAAAGCCCTCTCTGTAGGAGTCCAAAGCCCCGCCGGGTGCCCAGGCAGGGACTCTTTTTTTCACTTTACAAAGGTTGGATTTGGCTCCCGCGGGACTCCAAAGCTCCACATAAGAGACCGTTAATTACATCAGAGCCTGGTGTTGACATGTTTGTATAATGTTTGTATCCCTGTGACTCCCCAGTGCTGCTTTTAATTGGCTCCTGAAGCACAGTCTGTCTCCCATCTTCATCACTAATTAGTTTCCAAAGGCATTAATCAAGCAAAAGTGACATTTTATTAATCTGTGTCACAAATAGTGTTAATTTTTTACGGTCTATATCTCACCATAATAGTGCTTTCCTCTCTCAAATTTGTAGAAAGAGTTTCAGAAAAATAGACCAATCAATAATCACATTACTCTATTGGGGTCTATTAATCTGACGTGATTGACTGATTTATTATTAAACGCTCCGTATTCTTCAGGGTTGATGCTGCAGTAATAATATTCCTCTAATTACGTTTTGAATCTTTAATAAATGTCCAAGCCTTTACTAGTGTCATCCTTTTGCCTTGTCTCGTCCAATAGAAGCACAAGTTAAACGTCTCTGGGCTGTGATTGGTCGGAATAATCACTATGACAACACCTCAGTTACATCTGGATTGACTTTTTTTTTTTCTATTATAACTCATAAACAATACACTTATTACAGGGAAAACCACTAAATATTTATAGATTTTTTAAGCTGTGAGTTAGAATTTGGATTAAAATGGTCAGTAATACATTGGTAAAATATACAGTATGTCATAATACGGGACAGACATTAATGCTTGCATATAAACTAAAAATATACCATGTTGCTGGTTGACTGGCTTCATAAGGGCATATGTGCATAGAACAAAAGAGGAAGCAGGGGATTGGCTGGGGTTTGACCCAATACAAGCCGCTCTTGCTCTTGTACAATGTTTAAGGGCATTTAAATGGAGACTGCAGCTTGAATGCAATGATAAATGTAAAGCATGACAGCCTCTGGTGAATATCAATGATGCTTTACAGCCTATGGGATCACAGTATGGCAACATGATGGACTAAAAATACAGTAGCCTATGGCAAACGTTGAGAAAACAGTGGAAAAACGCATATATTTAAAATAAGACAGGATATTGCTCCGTGTCTTTCTTGTAAAAAGGCTTCGCAGGCATCTTTTGTTTATGTTTTCCTCTCTTCCATCTTGTTCTCTTTGTTCTAACGTGATGCAGCGGGATGATGAAGAGGAGAGACGGATCGTGTTGTCTTTTTTTTTTTTTTTTTTTTTTTTTTTTGGAGAGGCACAGGTCTCTACATTCTCCTCAAGTCACACAAAGCAAGCGTAAAAAAAAAGATTTACCGTCTGTGAGCTCCACTTTCCTTCGTCGAAGATGTCCCCGAGAATGAAGACTATTTCTGGTTTGAGGAGCCACAGCGCGGTTTGGAAAGCCCTCTCCATCTGCCATTCCCTGAACAATAACAACAACAACAGTGAGCCTCAGTGGTCTTTACAGGGCTCTACAGAAGAAGGGGGGGCTCACCTCCGCAGCTTGTCAAACCAGTGGCCCCCGACGGCCCCCAGGAGGTGAGTGTCGGACAACACCATGGCTCGCACCGCTCCAGAGTCACCCCCGCCGGGGCCGTCCATGTCGTTCTCCCCGCGGCCATGGCTCACCGCGGGCCAGGAGCACTTGAAGATGGTGGGGAAGTAGATGAGGTACTCGCAGAAAATGAAAGTTCCGCCTAGAACCACGACGAGCAGCAGAGCCACCGTCCATGTGGCGCTGAACCGCGGCATGGCTCTGTTATTGTCCGGGCTGTGGCGCACTGCTGAGGATGGGGCGCTCCATGAGGCATCTTCCCTCCTCCTCCTCCTCCTCCTCAGACGGGCAGCGCGGGTTCAGCTGTGCCGCCGGAGGATGCTCATGGCGCGGACACGAGAGGCGCGTCAACAGCGGCTGAAGCTCCGGGTGCGGAGGAAGTGACAAGCCTCTTCTCTGTTTGAGGGAAGCGCGATGTGCAGCTGCAGAACAGAGCGCGTTTCACGACCAGGGCTGATCTCAGATCCGCCAATTCAGTCAGACTAAACACTGGACTTCCGGTAGAGCAGATACTTCAGAATAAAACAAAAATCAATAATTTTAGTATTGAGAGTCGATCCAAAAAAAATAATTTAACCTCCTTTAACGTTTAAGAAAATGCATAAAATCTTTCTCTCAAACGTTTATTGCAGAGACGTGTTTCAGTTGCAGTAACCTAAGTGTAAGTACTTTAGAGAAATATCCTGTGGTTATAGAAAAGATGTTGTTGTTAGTTGTGTGCTGAAGAAAAAGTAACTATAGGTAATATAAATCTTAAGACAGGAGTGGTCCCAAATAAATAATTTCAGTATCTTTTATAGATGCACACTTTATATTGCGCATAATAGTCATTGCCAGAGACCCCAGTCACCTCGGGCGTGGATCAGAACCATTCAGACACAAACTACAAACTGTTTCATACATACCATATTTAATACTGCTTATACATGATAACTATTTACTGTAATTGTGTTGGTACTTGCAGCTCAACCTTTAACACTGTCTATTTTGTATGTTTTGTATTTATTCGGTTGTTAGTTTAGTACCAGAGTGAAACAGTTTAGTCCCTTTGACGTTACTCCTGTACTAATGTGTGTTAGATCAACACACATTTAACCAGGAAAAAAGAAGATATACCTTTAATGGAAATGCAAAATGGTTTGGAAATCACAGCAACAACAATAAAGATGATGTATTTTGATGATAACAATAATTATCTTTATTTATAGAGCAGTTATTAGTCCTATAGTGCATTACAGTGCAAAAAATGAATAAAACTACTACAAAGTAAAATACAATAGAATTATGAAAACAACTAAAAGGGAGATATCAACAAAATAAAAGCACATCAACAAGATATTCAGAGGCTTCTGTCTTGGCAAGAGACAAGTAATAAATACATTTATTGTCATTGTGAAATCTTATCTTTTAAACCTAGTGTTTCTGAAGCGTACTGAGTCTTAGTGTGAAGGGAAACTCTTATTACTTCCTGTGTCTGGTTGTGAGCTTTATTTTTCTTTTTTTTCTCCTTGGAATTGGATTTCACTGGAGAACAATTTAAAACACTTAGGGTTATTCTAATCCAGTTTATGAACTATTTGAAACAACAGTCCTCCTCTGTGGAAAAACAACGCAGACATCTGTGCATTCAACGGGAACTGGGCCAGAAACTACAACCCCAAAACAAGATTAAGTGATTAAGAGCAGAAATCTAATCACCCAGAGACTGCTGAAAGAAAATCCAAGCGAAGAAGTGTGAGGCAAAAGAAACTGCTGCTAAATATGGCCTCAGCGTTCAGTTACCTGCCAGACCAGTGCACACTCAGCTGCCCCTAAAGCTGTGGGCAAACAGTGGGGCTTTAGTCCGGTCCGAGTCTGACGCTGTAGAAAGTGGGTAACATGGGACTCATGGAGAAGGAGGAAGCTGCTGAAAAACGGAAAGAGGCTCCAAAAAAAGAGGAAACAGCCACAAAATGATTGTTTTGGACAGGGCCGGGGCATTGTCCAGTGTTAACAAATTAGAACATAAATGACTCACCAATTAACTTTATTTTCCTTTTTTATTTGCGGCATATATACTGTTTATATTTGACTGTGACAGCTGTTATTTTATTCTATGAAAGCTGCAAAAGGTTCTTGTCAAACCTTGGACTTCCTGGACGACCAGATTAAAACACCTCAACAGGCCTCATGTGGCCCCCGGGCCGTAGTTTGCCAACGCTGATGTAGGAGATAATATTGAATGGTATATTGCAGACCACAGCCAGCCTTTGACCTTAAGTTTGTAAATTTCCAAAAGTGCTCCACCCCTCTTTCTTGTACTTTTAAACATTTAGCTAAACTCTGACAAAACTCCTCAAAAAACAGCAGGTCGTCTTCTTTGAGTTTTGATATAAGTTCCTCTCTAGAGCTAGGCTATATAGTCTTCCTCTGACACTTGTTGTATCCTTGTCACAAATGCTGTATTGAACCATTTCTTCTCACGACCAAAGCCAAGATTCAGAAATAATGACATCATCCACGCCCATAATTAATAACATGTTGGAGGCCGATGTTGGCAGCAGCTCATAAACATCTCATAAGGGATTAAAAAAACAATTAAAATACCACTGAAAGCCATAAAGAAGTGTATTAATTCAAAAGTGGACGTTCGGTGGCTCATCTGGTGGAGCACATACCTCTTACTCGAGCGACTCGGGGTCGGCTCCAGCTCAGGTCATTTGATATCATTCCCTTCTCTCTCACCCTGTTTCTTGTATGTCTACTTTCAAATTAAAGCAAAAGAAAAAAAGACAGCATTATGTACAATATACAATAAGCAGGCATTAAGATCATCAAAAAGAATAGAGTTAACTATACAATATATAATAGTAAAATAATAGGGATGTGATGAGACAGGGTTCACAAGAACAAAACAAGATTACTTTGCTATTTCTAGGTGTGACTGGTTGAAATCTTTGCCTAGAGCCATGTGAAAACCAAAAGATATTCAAGATATATTCAAATAGATTTTCCTTCATTTGTACATGTCCTGGAAACAACTCAGTCACCACCTGACGGGTCTCAGGACAGGAGATGTTGTCTAGCACTTGCACTGTTTTTGTGATATTGGGCTATATAAATAAAATAAAATTGAATTTAAAAGTGGCAGGGCAGACTTGAGACTAATTTCCCTCTCACACTCAAAAAGACATCTTGTCACATTTTTATCTTGAGATTCTGTGGAACAAGACGTTGTCACACACCAATAAAAAAAGAGATGACATTAAATTGTATAAATCATTCATCCTGTAAAGATAGTGTAGGGTTCAATGTTGGGGCAGGTAAAAACTCACAGCAGGTACAGAGCGGGCTTTGACTCCACAGTAGTCAGATGGATGTTTGTTAGCTCAGTAGGTTAGGTTCTGTTGCTCATTTTACTGAATATTCACGAAGGTGTAATATCTACTCTTTAGGAAAGGAGAAGCAGAATGTAGTTATATGATTGGCAGCAGTACATTTACTCCTCCACATCAAAAACATCTGTTGCATTAACTGTTGGCATATGTCACATGACATCAGAGGCCAACCAGGATCCAGAAAACAGTTTAACAAGGGTTTATAACAGGTCATACACTTCCATGAACATAAAACATGCAAACAGGACTATTTTAGACCATTGTGATTGTAGAATAACTAAATCTCATCTCTTTTATTTATTAGCTGAGCAACCATTTACTGTTTGAATGTTACTTTAAATAACAAGTGAATGTTGACTGCAAAAACTGACAAAAACCTACAACCTCTGAATGTTGTAAAGAATAAAAGGTAAACTGCTTTTTGTACTTGTCAGGTTTATTGCATAAAAAAAATAAAAAAAAATCAGTCCTCCACTAAATTCCTCCAGCAACCATCTTTCATTCCAGTGACATTGACAGATAAATAAAACTTCCATTTTGAATCTACATACTTGTACATACTGACTGGACCATCTCCAGACACTCATTAAACCGACGGAGAGTGCGCAGGTGTCGGGAGGTTTTATGTAAAAGTGTGGCTCTCGTCTCAGAGCTGTTAGTGCTTCTCCTGCGCAGGTGCCTCTCAAGGTAAACGACTCAGCGTGTCTGTCATTCACAAGACAAATAGGTTCCTTAAAAAAAAAAAAAACTGGTGGATGAGAGATGTGACGTCAAAAACTGCAGACATAACAATTTTTTTCTGTAGAATAAGTTTCTTTTTTAGCTTAAAATTAACCTAACAAGAATAAAATGTTAAAAAGGAAATGAAATTAATAAATGCATCAGATATATTTAAATTACATACATTACTATTTGACACTAGTATCGATCAGTAGACAGTGTGACCTATGCCCTGACCACAAATAACAATTATCTTTGAACACGTCTCTTTAAAACCAAAATCAAAACAGTTTCCCTCTATAAACTCCAGAAGGGAGTGGTTATGGACTCTCCCATCAGGAGTCACACTGCCCTTTCTCGGCAACGAATATGAAACCAGAACACAATTCAGAATTAAAAATGTTCCTTGGACGAGAAATTACTTTGTTTCAACCTTTTCTTCAACATGTCCTGGATGACTGAGAACCTCCACAGAATATCTTTGAACACATTGCTTTTTAGGTTTTGGCCTTTGACAAAAACAGTACTTTGATTCACAGAAAATGCACTTTGTTAATAATTCCTTCCAGGTTTTCAGAAATGATATTTACATGCAGACAGGAACAACAGAGCTTTTTCTGAGCACAGTGATGGCCCAGGTTGGGAAATATACAAGTATGTTTGGTAGCATTTATATCTTTTAGTTCATACCCTAAAGTTTTCATCACTTTGTTTCCTAAGACAATGCTAACAAAAGTCTTTACAAACTAAAACCTTAGCCCTCTGGAACTTGTTAATCCTCTTTAAGTGGAGCTTGGTGACTTGTGAGGATGTTTATAGTTGTGTCATGTGCATAAATATACAATATATTTTATAAAAGAGAAAATTATTGACATGTGGACATAGTTTTAGTCTGTATAATTAGCATCTATGTAACAATAGGATCCCCATAGGCACAGTTCTTCTCAATTCCCAAGTTGAACCAGTTGCCTTTTCCTCCTTTATATGAGCTTGTAACAATACTCGCCCAGCCATGTTCTCCCTGTAAAAACAAGAAGACGTTTGCTATTTACAAAAGAAGTACACAATAAACACATCTGCCCAAGGTATCGAGGGATGGATCAGAACTAGCAAACGTGGCTATTAAATAATAAACAAGAACGGTACATGAGGCAATATGCAAATAAGAAAAGATTGTTCAAATTAATCTGTAGATTTCGACAGATGGCTTCTCACCGGATCTAACATTTGCCTAGGTTTTACTTTCACTAGAGACACATGGACGAGACAGAGACAAACTCACCCAAAACTCTCCCCAGGAGTTGCGGACAATCCAATACTCAGTGCCGTTGGCCACGCCCCATCCGGCCACAGACACAATGTGATTGGGCAAAGAGAGAGGATGAAACTCGGAGAAGATCCCTCCAGAATATTCCTCCAGACCATCAGTGGCCATCAGGGCACAACTGCACAACAAAGGAAAATGATTACAAATATCTGCCCTCAGTCACAAGAATAGGACAAACTGATCAAAGATATAATAAATCTGCGTTTTTTACTTTAGAGACACTATTATGGTTACTATTCCAGCCTGTCACCGCCAGAATGAGGTGCTCTTTTCCCGCCAACTTTAAAGCCCATAAAGAGCTGGGAATGCAAGTAAAAATGGACTCATTGGTTTTAAATTGTGAGCCTTGTCAACCACTTTGATTAAAAATTTTCAGCTGAAAATCCACACTCAAGACCAATAAACTAATGTTTCAGGGGATTTTGTTAGTTTTCCATTGGCCTCATAGTTATGGTATGCATTTCTGGGCATTTTGGTGACATCTGGTGGTAAAAGTCCAGACTGTAATTCCACAACTCGCACTTTGTCTTTTTAGAGCACGTGAACTGCTATGGTTGCCCTGCCTAATATGGATTTTTATAAAAATACTAAAAATTAAATTACTTTAGTTTATAAAAGTCCTAAACTTTGATAAAAAATAATGTCTCTTTCAATAGTGACTTGTTCACTTTACATTTTAATGTCTATATTGCAAATACAGCTTATTTTTTCATTTGATATTTTATGAATCTATATTTTATATTCTGTGTAGTGCAGGTACAAAAATCACACTGTACATTGTAATGTGTATAACTGTGTATATGACTATTACATTATTCTGTATTATCTGAATTTACAATGAGTTTAACACCGTTGAAGACCATCATTTGATCCATTTTAATTAAAGACAAAAGAGCCTGGTCTAAAAGCACAATGTGAAGTCCAAATAAATTCTTCTTCCTGTCTGAACATGCAAACCCATGGCCTGCAATGGTGCATGGTGACTATAATTATATATTAAAACTGTCTTTGGTGTAAACTAGTCGTGTGGAATTTAAAAGTTTAAACATATGCATCTGCTTCAGATGACTAAGACTTATTTTGTTCAGTGTAGGTGTTTTTTCTAAAATCACGCGGTGGATGGACATAGGTGGACAGGTCACCTTAAATACATCACCTCACAGGTCCATTGGCATAAATTTCAGCTTTCATTTGGTCCCTTCCAGAAACTTCTCCGTAGTCTCCCACTTTCCACAGAGTGTAGTTTTTCACAACAGTGCAGGACTCAAAGGAACAGGTGCCGCATTGGTTGAACTGCTCACATTCTGCAAAGGACAGGGACAGTTCTGTTTTACTGGTTTTTTTACAATGTCATATAATAAATAAATAAATAAACAATGTTGAAGCTTCAAATCAAACCCCATTCTCCTTGGCACCACAGTCACATATACTGTTTATATAATTATGTGACTGGTCGCTTGAAAAGGAAGCACTTGTGACGATACCAAAGTGTTTTTGGAAAGTGGCTTTCAGCTAAAAGCACACAAAAAAAGATGAAGTGCACAGATTGTGGAGCGTAGCCGAATGCTGACGCTGCATTTACAACAAAGAAAAGAAGATGCATGCTGGTACTCGGAACACAATACAGCCCTGGGCCCCCTGTCGGCTCTAAAGCACAATGAGGTAAAATATTGGCTGGCCAAAACTCTCTGTCAATATTGTGAATAAAGTTAGAGTTATGTTCTCAAAACCACTTCCCTGAAAAATTCATTTGTTTTTTTGTTTTTTTCAAGAAGTAAGACGGTCTTTGCTATTGTTTTTTTTTAAAGAAGGTGGATTGTACGGGCTGTAAAAAAATGTAATAGCAAAAACACAGATCTCTGAATTACAATTTACAGTTCATCTACAGGTCATAATCGTAACACTGACATATTTTCACATTTTACTTGATTAATTAATTTGTTTATTCTTATTTTGTCAATGTCTGTTTGTAATTATCCATATTGTTCTATTATGGTGTTGTCATGTGATTTATTTCATGCTGTTTTTAAATGACTTGTTTCTTACTGTTTTAAATTGTTGTAAAGCACATCCAGTTGCCCTGGTGACAAATAAACCTCTCTGTGAACATTATAAAGATTGTAATAGAATTCAACAACATAAACTGACACCTTATTTTTTTCAGGTTATAATTATGATCAAACAATCCTGGCTTAAAATGAACAAAGCTACACTTTCAAAGGCAAATACTATATTAAAACTATAAGACCTAAGCTTACCCCATTGACTATGCATGTGTTGTTTGTTAAAAAAAAATAAATGTTTAAATGCATATATACTTTGGTTTTTGGCCTGGTAGTTGTTGCAGGTCTCATCTGGGATGCCCTTTCGGTGAGCGTAGGCATAGACCCCCAAGTGGTCTCCTCCATAACACGAGCCGGCCCTCCCACAGTCGATCACATTTTGGACAGACAGGTAAGCTGACGGCCACGATCCTCCACGTTTGACGTTAATACGGTCTAAGAACAACAAAACAACGAGGCTCTTAGAGTAATTATACACATATTCTCTTCCATATCTTTATCCACAACCCCCACAGATTGTAATGTTTATTTATTAATATTAATATTTCTTATTCAGGGCATCATAATGTAATCACACGACTAACACTTGGAGACAGTCACTGACAGACAGTCATTATGGGTAATTTAGATTAGATAAGATAACTTTTATTAGTCCCACAGTGGGGAATTTACATTTTGCTACAGCAACACAGTAAGAGCAGCAAAGTATGACACAAGTAAAAAAAGAACACAAATTGTAATTAAAAACTAACTAGAGTCTAAAATAGACTATTCATTTGTAAAAATAAACTTATGCTAAAGCAAAATAAACTAAAATAGACTATGCATATGTACAGTGTGGATGTGAATAAATAGTGTAGATGGAAGGTTGTGGAACAGGTTTTGAATGTTACAAATATATCACAGTGAAATTGCACATGATTGTGGAAATATTGCAGTGAAAAGAGTTCACATGTTAGCAGTGTTCATTGTGAAGGTAACAGTTAACCTAAACATGAATGTTGGGGTAAGCAGGAGTGCACGGAGAACCCACAAGAGCAAAGGAAGGACAAGCAGACGCTATAAAGAAAGAACAACAAATGCCTATTACAAAGATTGCACCGTCTCCTTGTTTCATCTTTATTTAGAAGGTTAAGTCCAATTGTTAGACTACATCATTCAATTGTGTTTTGTTGTGTAAGTACCTTGGATTTTGTGGAGAACTGCTTTTATATAACTTTAATTTGGAGATTCTTGAAAAAGAATGAAAGTGCTCCTGCTCAATTTTTTGTTGCTATAGTTACCGGCAAGCGCACTAGTGGCTCCCATGGCCCAGCAGGAGCCACAGTACTGAGGGATGTGCTGGTTCCTCGTGACGCTGACATAGTTTTTCCCGTTGATATTTCTCCAGTCCCAGGACAGAGGAAGGTCAGACACTTTCATGTACTCGTGTGGACGACTGTGGGTCCTAAAGAAATAAAAGAAAGACAAATTAAACAAATGAAGTCCTACAGAAATCATGTAAATTTGACTAATTTTACAAGTTTGTGAACAAAGTAAAAAAATAAAAATAAATGACTATGTTGCAAATTATGAAAAATTACACAGAAATTAATTGCAATAATTTAGAGTTGAAATTTAATTTTATTTATTTATTCACATTTATTTGTTTTTCGTAAGGATTAAACTCTCGTTTTCGAGGGGGTCCTTCTCAATTCACTTGGGACACTTTAGAGTTGCCAATTAACCTACAGTATACATACATGTCTTTCTTCATAATAAATAATCATAATGCTGAACACATGTGAGAGTCATTAACCAAATCCTTTTAACAGTGTTGTTATGCAATGTTTTATTGAGCAGAACAAGAGGTTCCAAAACTTTGCGGCTAACCACATGTTACCAGGTTAGAGACCCGATCAATTCAACCGAAGGTCAATTAACGTGATAATTAATTAAAAAAAGGAACTAGCCTACAGACTAATAAAAAAAAAAAAAAAAAAAAAAACACATTTAGTAAGCCCAAACTAACGCTACCTTCACGTTACACTCCCACGAATGATAACAACGTGAAAATAATTTAAAATAGGTAAAAATACTTAATTACATAACGTAATTTGGAGAAAGTCTGTGAGTAGTATTTTCAACATCACAAAAATAAACTAAGTAAATTGAATGTCTCACCTCACAAAGTCCAGCCTGTCGTCTTGGATTGGTTTATAACAAGGCTCAGACAAAAGTTTAAATGAGCTTATACCAACATGAAATAAACAAAAGGGTAGCAGCAGGAAAGTAAATAAAGCCGCCGCCATGTTGGATTTCTGCTCAGCTCTTTTCTATGACGCAAGCTCAGCGCGCCCTCTGTTGGGCAAGTACTGTAATACACATGCAGTGAGATTTAAAGCAAACGCAAAATGCACAGAATATCTTTTTTTATTTTTTTTATTTTCAATAAACCTGGACTTGTGCCCTATTCTTTAAAAACCGCTAAAATCATTACTCAATAAGTAATAGTAAAATCCTGCTTTACTCTGGCACAAGAAAGGCAAACATTTTACATAAACTTTAAGCAATATTTACATTACACTAAAATATCTATCAAAATGTTAACATTTTGATGTATTAATAAATAGCTTATATACTTGGAGGAGATGTTTGTTTGCCTATAATTTGTTATTTGGCTTTTTTCTATACATTGGAGAGATGGAAATACAGCAAAATTATATATCAATTTGCTATAATTTACTTCCTCTCTGCGATGATCATGCCTAGAAACTCTGCATATTGTAGTGTTAATTACAGTTCCTAAATTCCTGCAAATTGTTTAATTTAAACAACAGCTGCAACTTATTTTTTATCAGTCAAACAAAATGAAAGATAATAACTCAATATTACCAAAGCAAATACATAAAACTTAGACACTGAACATTTTCTTTTTTGATTGAAAATATATTTGATGAATGAATACAATGCCTACATATGAAAACATGAGTAAAAAATAAAAACACAAAATATTCCATGTATTTTGGTTGCTTCTATTTTTAGCCTCCTGTTTCCACTTACAATCCTATTTTCTCTAACACGAACACTCTTCTTGGTTAATCAACTCAGTGATCAATACATAACTTTGCTCTAAATAACAATAGCTATGACACTGTCTCTGCACTGTCAGCGAGAAACTTTTCTATAACATACTTAGTTACAATCTCATTAGGACTAATGCAGTACCTGATGATGGTTGGGGTTTTATACAAAGCTAATGCTCAGCGCTAAACAAGGTTACAACATTACAGCACAAGGTCCAACTTGAACTAAAGGCTCATTTTGTGATGGGAGTGCTCCGGTTTGTGCTTTTAATGACTAAAACTAGAATCTGATTAGACGTGCATTAGGCGCCTAATGAACCCCCGGCAGGAGAATAACATACATCACTTGTTATTTGTTGCATAATCAGTCTTCAAATTGAGGTTTCGCTGCTAATGATGCAGTTCAGGAGCATGTGTAAAATCTAGTGGAAAACAAAAAAAACTGCTTATGTGTTTCAGACTTTATCTCTCAGGATCCTGACAAAAGCTAAAATTTAATACATGGCATAGTTTTAACAATTTCTACTATTATTTTAAACTTAATAAAAATAAGGTTTGTGTTTTTTCTTATCCAAAGCAAACACAAGTGCTGTTTTTTATTTTTTGGGGATTTGTTTAGATGTAATCAAGATATAATATCTTATACAGACTCGTATTTATACACGCTTCTAAAAAGACTGCAGTATGGTCTAAAAGCAGTGTGAAAGAGTTTACATGTGTAAGGTTTTATAAAAGTGGCTGAACATGACATAATCCCTTCTGGCCCACATAACATTCATATGTTTTCGATCACACACACATACATATACACATTCATGTGCTAAAATAAAAAAGGGAGTTTTCTATATTTCCTCTCATTATTATTTTCTCATAAGAAAATGTAAAAAGTTGTCAACAAACAGAAAAAAAAATGCACTTGAAGTGAATCTATTTCTTGTATTTTCTGGTTTGAGTGTTTAAACAGGGCCTTCATGTGCCAGTAAATGTATTTAAATAAAACAAAAAACTAAAGATTACAAAACATGGATGGGAGAGATATATGTGTAGGAACGTGAGTGGGAACTAAAATATATCAATGTAAAAGAAGAATGTGAGGGACCGAATGGAGATGTCTTTTACGGCTCCTCATAGACTTAAAACTACTTACTGTAAATACTTTACCTTACAGTAACTGAGCTATTTTATTATGGAACTCCTTAAGCTAGTTGCATTTGTTTTTGATCGGCCAAGTCAAAATACTGACAAAGCTGATTGTGGTTGTGTGAGTAAACGGGTAAATGTGTGCCGTTGTTGATGGCAAAACTCTATTAAGAAATAAACTAGTTGTGATCTTGGCTACTTTATATCTAACACTGAAGCAAGGCTAGGTAAAAATATTATTTAAATGAAAGACGAGAATAAAAAAGTCTTACAATTGCACTGCTTTGGGTTCATGTGAGTTTGTAGTATATTGTCAGAGCTTATAGATTTGTACACCGGTAAACTATAGACATTAGAGCTTGGAGCTGGACACTCTGTGATGGATGATGATGCCACGTCACTGTTTGTACAATTGCACTTTTATGCTTTCACTTGTATTTGAATTTAAATATTAATGACACCACTCACTCGTTCATCATTAAGATCTCAGAACAACAACACTGCAGAAGCTGGGGTCAACTAAATTAACCAGAGTAAACAGGTAGAATAAAAAGAGAAACAGCATGCAATTAATCAGAAGTAAATATAGACCAATGCCCTGTGAGTTAAAAAAGGATGTTTGTGGAAGTGATTTAAAGTTCCCAGAAGAAAAATGAGTAATGATAAAACGTTGAGCAAACAAACCACAGCATGACCAGTGTCTCCATAAACAGAATACAGTACAGTATATACAGGCTGGCAGTTATCTAAAAAGTAGCTAGCGGGAGAGTTCAGAAGTAAATATATAGGCAGAAAATGGGATTTACATAAGTACATAAGTAAAGGAAACTATAAGAATGTATAGGCTGCTCTATAAGTATTCAAATTAAAACGGAGTCACCTATATAATAATTTAAGTACTGAGTTACTTTTGTTTAGTGTGCAAGTAGAGAAAACAAGCAGGTCAATATGTTCAGATTAGAAAGCACTTCTGTCTTTGCAGTGTCTGTCTCTGGAGCCCCATCAAACCATCTGGTTTTCGGTGGCACCAGCCAGGCATATTTGCTGTAAATACTTTATCAAAGACAATATCATGGGATTATTGACACAATTACAAGAGGAATTTGTTGATTAAATAAAATGTGACGCAAACATGGCAGTTGGGTGTTTCAATTGATGAGGGTAGATAATAATATTGGATTAACTCCACGGTCACACACTGGTGGTGGAGAAGTGGCAGCCATTTTGCGCCTACGTACTCTCCGACCTCCATACATACTCACACGTTCATACTCCAGAGCCTCTCTTTAACAGAGGAGGACTGGTCAATGCATCCTCTGTCCTGTTTGGACGGACAGACGATCAGAAATTAAAGCAAACTGACAGTGCTTTAATTCCTGAGAGAAATAAAATCATTATACTTTTTCTTGTTTACATGTGGCCACCTCTGGACACCGGTGACCTTTCCCCTCTTAGGTCGTTACTCTGTGCTAAAAGCTAAACTCTTCCCAGCTCCCAGTACGTCTTGAGGAGCTGCTCAATAATGCACGGGCATTACAGTGAGGCAGCCCTTTAGTCTGAGTGCTGTAAATCATTCAGGATGTAATGTAATGTTACAGAGGTAATACAAGTGAGACATCTGTCAACAGTCCACTTCTTTATGTCGAGTGCTACATCCTGGGTCTGTGCATTAACATGAGCATCCTGCCTGCTAATGTCCAGATGAAATCAGCGGATGACAACATCAGAGCCATCTTCCTGCATCAGTTTGCAATAAGAAAATAAATCTCTGTCCACAGACATTAAGCAGTATCAGTAAAATTATATATTAACTTGGCTTCATTAAAGTCAACCAGAAATTTTAACTGATTTTATGATGTATGAGGTAATTGGATTTTTATGAAATCTACACAATGTTGAGCAGGGTACAATAAGAAGTTAGCATCAGGGTTCAGTTCGAAGTTAGAAACAAAGTCCAGTAAAACTTTAGCAAGTTAACAGCAGAGTCTTGGAAGAAGTTAGCATCAAGGTAATAAGATGTTGGCATTTGAGTTAAGTATGACTTTAGCATCAGTAAGGCATTAGCATTAGGTTCTAGTAAGAAATTTAAAACCAAGGCACATTAGCGTCAGAGTTCTATTTACGTTAACCATCTTGCATCTTGCAGTATGATGAAGAATCAAATACAGTACGTTGTTAGCATCAGGAACCTACAGAAAGTTACGATCTGGGTTCTGAAAAAGTAAGCATTTAACATTAAGGGTTAGCCATGTTAATAGCTTATATTGTCTTATTGCTGCTCATCATTGTTGCTGACTCATTCATCCCACAGCATCCCTGCCTCCTCTTCCTCCGCCTTAGCTCCTAGGAAACGTTAAGTGTTTTTCTGCAAGCTAACAAGTAAACCATGGGGATAAAGGTCAGTAAAATACTAGAGAGCAATATGCAGAGAAGGAAAAGGTATGGAGCTGTTGTGAAGGCAGCCACAGTGACAATGTAAGGACTGTCAATTGGAGAAGTCGAGACAAACAATTTTCTACAAGCTAACAGCTGATATGTGTTATTTATGTAATGAGCATAAGTGGTGCTAAACTTAGCCAAAGTAACTGTTTAGTACAAAACTGACCCAAAAGATTCAGGCAGTATGCACAGAAATAAGAAATAATGTCAAAAAAGGAAGGGGGAACATTCAAAGCTGTTCTCAGTCAAATTAAACTGCCAAAGTCACAAGGTGAAGACAGTTTGTTGGATAAATAAAATACTTAAATGACGTGCTATTCAACTAAAATGTAAAAGCAAAACATTAGTAGGTGCTAGTCAGTCCCAGAGCATCTTAGCCCTAAATCTTAGCCCTCTGGAAATATAGGGTATTGTTGCTAATGTCTAACAGCAGATATTGGTGTTCACAGTGAGACCATGGTCCAGACCAGTGCCCTATTTATTTCCAAATGCAGGCCTAAACTTAATGTTGTAGTTTTTTTAATATACTGTCTATATTTTGGTTAAGCTAAAAAAATTAAAGCTAAAACTAAGCGAAACAGAAAAAAGAAAAAAAGTGAGGACAGTTTATTGGTGAAGAAAAATATTGTGACTTGCAAATTGCCTGGAAAACACCCTGAAGACCATAGTTGTTTATTGAGTCAAAGGAACAAACCTCTAAAAGCAACAATCTAAACAGTCTCAACCAAAAATGTTTATTAAAGTGTAAGCATCTCCCTTTTTCTTCTGTAAACACACAACATTTTGATTCCGAACATCTCTGAATTTCACAAGATGTGATCTGCCCACAGTCGCCACAGCGAGACACTAAAGGCCCACTTAAGGCAGACACACCTCCAAAGTGCACAGAGAGAGTGCATCCATGTAAATATTGAACACATGCAGAGTGTTGGTTTCCCAGCGAATCAATAATAACGCAATCCGGGTGTTAATCACATTTTCCTTCAGTTTTCCTCTCGACAGCAGACTGTCAGAGTGGGACGTCACACATTTGGCTTTTAGGGAGGTTTTTAGGTTCACCAGAAGAGTTATTTTAGGCTGACAGGATTGGTTTGCAACTAAATTTAAGACAATACAAAAATGTTCCCTGTCTGAGTGCTAAAAATGACACAGTTTCACAATTTTAACACAAGAAAAAATATGGGTAGGTTTGCATTCGCATCTAGTGTGACCTGCTGGTGACTGTCCCATGTCCCAACAAAATATCTGTCAAAACACTAATATGTGCCAGTTTTGAACAAACCATTGAATGTTCTTTTACAGGAAAAAGAAATGTAACTGTCTGGTCTAACTTTCACTCGACAAAGCAGGAGCTAAACCAGTATCAGAGATTATAGTAGGACTAAACCGAGAAAAAACAGGTCTAAAACAGGTCTTAACCAGATCTAAACTAGTTCTAGACTAGGACTAAACCATCACTAAACAGGTCCAACCCAGGCCCAAACTAGGACAAAACCAGGTCTAAACTAGGACAAAACCAGGACTAAACTGGTCTAAACCAGGTCTTAACTAGGACTGAACCAGTATGTACCACAGCATAAACCCAGACACAGGCCTACAGGAACTCCCATTATCAGGGAATCCATGGATCAAATTTTGGACGATTGTTTGACTGACTGTGTGAGTACTAGTAAGATTATGTCCTACTAACCTCCATTTAGCATTTAACAGCACCAAGACTTGACTTGACCCCCCCATAGGCCTGTGCCAAACAAAACACACACACCGGAAGAAATGTCTCTCGTCCGGCCTTAGACTGGACTCCCAGGCGACCTACAGGTTTTCTTCCTTTCATTCATCAGGTCGGTAGGCCCGTGCACTATATCCTAAATAAGGATTTTTTTCAAATACAGCCTTAATCCTCAACAGGACTAAACTGGTCTAAACCAGGTCTAAACTAGGACTGAACCAGGATTAAACAGGTCTAAACAAAGACTTTTTCATTTGGACGAACCACAGTTAATTTTAAAGCTTTTTTTGGACAATGTTGGATGATTTTGACAGAAACAAAGTAAAAGTCTAGTATAGTCTAGTATATACTAGACTATACTAGACGTATCTCAATATAGTTATTGAGCTACAAATATATTGCAATACAAATTTTGCAATATATTTTGATTAAACAATAAAGTGTGATATATTGTGCAGTCCTAACCAACATCTCAAGGCAAAAAAGAAGGAATTGAAAGAAAGAGGAAGGAAGGGTTTTGATCAGTTTATAACTCCTTCGATGTCAGTGTCAAAAGTTAGGTAAAGAATAAGTAGAAGCACACTATCCTACAGTATAAAGTCGTTTCTAAAGTTGTGTTTACACTGTGCTGCTGCCCTGTGGCCTTATGCTATGTTGAAGGTAGGGCTCTAGAGACTGTTTGACTTTGCAGTAATTTCCCAAGTCAAAATAAACAGAAGGCATCTTTTTCTGTGGTGAGTAATGGTCTCCAAACCACACTTAATGGATCTGCCCCTGCAGCCTCGTGCCTGGTTCCTCGTCCCAACACTGTCAATACACCCCTCTCAGGAATCAGATGAATAATGAATCAAAGACAAATGTTACTTAAGATCCCTGTTCATCTAAGGGCCTACATCAGGTCCAAACTTCAAACAAGCTCAACAAATCAAGGCTTGACGTGTTTTGAGTTGGTGCATTGATTGTCTTTTAGCTCTGACTCCTACATCCGTAAAGACATGCCAAATGTTTTTCCAGGGAAAAGGGAGTCGGAAGAGCAAAGAGAATATGCATGCACAAAGTAAAAGTACTGTTCAAGGTCCCTTATGTAAAATGGTATTTAAAGTTGGACCCCCGTAAAGGCTAGTTAATGTTTCTGTTTCTTTAGTCGCTCAGAGAAGCCAAACTGAGCACTGCTGGAGGAGAAGCACACATTTACAAGGTTTAGGAAATTTATAAACTGAAGTGACGTATATTCAGAATGATTTCCTCTGGGTTTGTTTGTAGGCTACAGCATGTCCCTACAGGGATACCATAACTGTACACACGTTCTTAAAAGTAGTAACTGTAATCTGAGCTTTTAAAGGTTTAGTCTTTGCACACCTAAGACGTTGGAGGCAAAACAAACAATCGAAGACAAGAAAGAAACTCTTTCTCACGTCTCACTCTTATTCCAAACATTTATTTTAGCAATTTGACCGAAACGTTGCTAAAATAAATGTTTAGAAAAAGAGTCATGAGCAAGAGTTTCTTTCTGAAAAACTTCCGTCTGAGTTTTTGCAGCAGATGTCACTAAAAAGGCTCAAAACTACACACATCCTTTAAAACATGATGATGTAGAAACAACAGGAGTATACAAGGAGAACATGTCTGTAGAGGTTCTCGGTCATCAGGACATATTCAAGAGACGGTTTCAAAAAAGGCATCTGGACGTAGGTTTAGGTAGACTGCAACCCTACCCTGGATATGTCTCTCCTACCTGGTAAAAGAAAACCTGAACAATCCCAGTCTGTATCAGTAGTAACACAAAACGGGTTATTACCTCATTAGGTTTATCTGTGATTTCTCGTTGGAGCTGAGAGTGTGTGTGAAACAGGCCTAGTCAGCACTTAATATCAATCCCATCGACAGGTTAGAGAGAGTTAACGCAAAGACTACAGCGAAACTAGACTAAAGTCATGCAACAGAAACATATTCATACATATGCAACAAGTAGCTTGAGACTACCCAGACAGAAGTGTGAAATCTACTATTTAAATGTTCAATCAGTCACAGCAATTAAATGACATTCTGAGCCAAAATGCATATTAGTGCATTAACAGATAAGTTAAGACTTAGCCAAAAGTAAAACCCTGACTCTACTGTGTCTCTTGTATAAACTTTCACTTATTTCTCGTCCCTGATTGGACAGTGGGCCGTGTTTCTACCCTCGTATCTGGAACTTAACCTGCTCCAGAGCAGCTTTAGTCTCCACAGAGACCAACCTCAATAGAAGGTAATCCATCTTTGTGACACTGAGAACTAAGGGTCAACCCAAATGTTAACCCAGCTTCATAGTAGAGGGCCCAGAGATTGAACTCTGAAGGATCTTCTTCCTCACTTTGCCATCAATATTTAAGAATTACTTATCAATACTGTACATCTTTACTGAATGATACATATTAAAAAATGTTATTTGTGTGTAGATCATACAAATTCACCAATGCATAAAAAACTGATCCTTCTGCTGCTTCTTTCTCCTGCTTAGTTGCCTTTAGCTGTTTACAATTCTCCTTTTCATAAACAGTTTGTGTGATTAGGCCAAACCATGACTCACCATCACAAACAGAACCACTGCTGAGTTAAGTCTTTCTGGCCAGTCATTAGACTCCGGCCTGTGACTGCCAAGAGGCCTTTCCCTAAAGCACCTTGTGAATCATTTTCTGTCAATATTCTCATTAAACATATAAAACTCATGATTGATTCTGGGTTGTGTTCATGTGTTAATGCTTCAGGGTTAACCTTTTGCTGCTTTTATTCTTGTCTTTTCTTTACAGCCAGCTCTCCCTGGGCTTGTTTAAAAATGCAGTGGTAATAGCTTGAGATAATGATAAACTAAAACATTGGAAACAAAAAGAAAAACACTGATTTAAGTTTTTCCACATGATTTTTTTACTTGTTTATAGAAAAGAACGTTTTAAAAGGATAAGTTCATTGTCTTGTAGCATTTACAAGCATCACATTTCAGCTTTTCTAATGGATGAACTCAGGAAACTCTGAGTCATTAAGATGTCGTTGATTGTATTGAGATGTTTTGGAATATCTTGTTTTAAAAAAGTGACATTTAATTGGCTTTTTAGTCTAACAATAATAATAAAACATCAGGATGAGGACAAGATGGAGCAAGAGGATAAAGATATTCGGTGCCTTGTATGCCTTGTATTATCATAAGTGGGTGTTCTTTTAAAGATACAGTATATTTTCAGGAATTCTGCTTTTATTGGACAGAGACAAGGAAGACAGAGAGAAAAGGGATAACATGGCGCAAACGTAATGTATCATGTGCTCTGCCATAACGAAGCCACGTGGCTTGTGTTTTATTATTGGGTGAAGAGGCATTCGTGGAAAGGAACACACTTTATTCATCGAAGGCAGCACAGGTGGAGGTTTAAACCAACAATTATCTGGTGATACTCTACGGTAAATTCAGACAGATATTAAGGCAGAATGTCTGAATCATCCCTTAAAGGGCCCTGACAAGCTCTCTCTGGGAAGCCAGTGTACGGCCATAATCACACGGAGACTGTCCAGTAAGACTTTAGCTTCTGTTAGCTCCATCTCACCAGCAACGTGCCACTCTGGTAGCATTCTTTGTGTAAAACCTGTCCCATAATGAAGTATGGTACATATGTGTCTCAGCTGCATCCCGTCCACTGATTAAAATACTTAAAGACATCTGGGATTAGATAACATCTCCATATATCCACTGTATCTATGAGAATTACATTAAGGTTTTTCTTGGTAAGATCTTTACAGTGTCCCTACTACTCTTGTATTAAATTATTAAATATATATATACTTGAGAATAAAAACACATAATAATTAAATTATATAACAACCAGCCTCATTATTTGTCCCTAAAATGTATATTTAATATGAACAAGAAAACCAAAATGATTTATGAAAAGACTTGCGGAATCCTTGATATTTCAAATGCTAAACATTGCTTGTGCTTTTTTTTCCTTTTCTTTCATTCTTAAAACCTGTTGAGAATTAGGATTTGTCTCATTTGTAAATTAACTGATGTTGTTCTCTTTTCTTTTACCCTAACCATGTGGGATTTTCAGAAGAAATCATTTTCACACGATGAGCTCAAGTCTGAATTTCATCCTTCATTCTTTTTTTTTTATTTACACAAAAGGGACGTTTTTGAGTGTGTGGTTGTCACAGAAGAAGACTGATGACATATAAAAGATGAGGCGTGGAGACAGCATTTTCAAAACTTGACCAAACACTAACACCTCCATGAGTCTGAGCTTGGTCTATGACTGGACTTGTAATATTTGAGTTATTCGCTCTCGTCTCCCCGGTCTTGACTAAACCACACTACTTCCACTGTGTAATTTGTTTTGCCTGGCGAGGTCAGAGGTCAAACGTCACGCCTAGCTGCGACTAAACCTTGGAACTAAGCGGCTCTGATGTCTTTTCCAGCGGCTGTCAGTGACTCTCCGTGCCATCACGACGAGGCAGACCAGTGTCTCCGTCCCGAAACGTCAGAGGCACTTACTGTTCAGTCAGCAGCAGACAACAGGGTTACAGTCGATCACCAAAGATGCTTTACTACAACGCGCTTAATGACTTCAAGACGACTTTTGGTAAAACGGTTTTGCAGCAGGGCTTTGTGGTAAAAGGCAGTGGCGTAACAATGGGCGGTGCGGAAGTCACAGTTAAACAGAGGCCAGTGAGAAACAGGCCTAACTTTCAAACTCTTTTAACAAACAATAACATTGCAACGAAATATCAAATGTATTTAAAGTATACAAGTTAAATGATCTGATTCAGATTAAACATTCATATTATAAACATACGTGGGTTTGTAATTAAGAATATTGCTGATTCCATCCATCTTCTTCAGCTTAAATTTCAAAACTACCCTTTGTTAAATCTACTTAAGCACAAATACAGAAAAACTGTCTTAAAGTACAGTAACAAAGCACTTGTACTTACATTCCAACACTGCCATAACTCTTGGCACAGTGATATTATTTATTACTGTTTAATAAACCACTACCAATATCCAAATTTGTAGGAACCAGGGGCTCGAAGAAATAGTGTTAGTTTTTAAGTCAATGAAGTGCAGGATGTACTTCTTACCTGTAGGGGTCGCTGTTTGTTTCTATTAAACGGACTGGACCTGTGGATGCAATCAACAGTGTCCTTTAAATTGAATTTCATCTTTTGTTTCAGCTCACAGATAACGTCCTCTTGTCTAATTTTAAATCAGTGATAGGTATTAACTGGATTCATTCATCACTGTGTCGACTTTACTTTTAAATCTGGTGCCTTTTGGATAAACAAGGCCCACCTCTTGTTTCCAATTATCGCAGGAGGCGGACCCACTTCTATATCGAGGACTTGTGATTGGCCCAAACAGAGATCCTTCACGGTATCGCTTCTGTAGCGTCCTGTTGGCGAAAACGGTCCACACCAGAAGTCAGAAAGTCCAATTTCGCCAGAAGGACAAAAGGGAAAGGAGTCACTTTCCTCTCAATCTGCTCCACGCCGTCCACACCAGAGACGTTTTCAGCTTTAGACGTGTTTTGAACCTGATGCTGTATCTCAAAGGAAGTTAATTGGATTTCTAAAGACTTATTTTTTTTACGCACCTGGCTTTTTTTTCTTTTTCAGCATGACTTTTACGCATCTGTCCCGTGTGAACTAGCGGGCTCACCCCAGTCACCGGTGTTACCATGCCTGTTGTGTTGGAGCAGAGGTCTTGTGGAGTAACTGGAGTGCAGGAGGTCCCAGCAGCAGCAGCCAGACAGAGCCCATGTGGACGTGTGGACGAGGAGCAGCGCGCCACCTCCTCCTGCCACTGAACGGGACTCGAGTTGGGGATGCACCGCGAGCCCTAGAGACACCGTTTTAACCCCCAACCCTTCCAACCACCACCACCACCACCGCGCTGCTGCTGCTGCTGCTTTACCTGGACCCGGACTGTGGACTTTAACGCGGAGCTATGGCCTCGGAGGTGGTCTGCGGGCTGGTCTTCAGGTTACTCCTGCCACTGTGTCTTGCAGCTGGTGAGTTCTCCGAGCAGTAGATCAGTTTACGTCTATAGCCGGCCTGGGGTAAATTCAATTGGCATAAGCTGTCTCATTTATTACAAGAGTGTAAGACAGTGTATAGACAGTTTATTATCAATCTGTTCTACTCATTTCTAGTTCAGGATTGATTTAGAACTGAGTTTTAATTTCCTGCTTGCACTGTAATATTGCTGGTTAAACTACACAATGGAGAAAAACACGTAGGCTTGGTGAGGTGACTCTTTACTTTAACAATGACATGGCTAAACCGGATTATGAGCATGAAATCAGCAGCTTTATTCAAGTGTAGGACAGATGGGACATGTCTACACTGATGTACTTAACGAATTAGGACTGACTTTCCATTATTTTGTCAAATTTGTAGGGTTAGTTATCATTCTTCAGTTTGGACACAATGCAAGAAAGTGACACAATGTGGAAAGGTGTATTTAGTGAGATGACCCATGACCTTACAATGCCATGACTGTTTTTCCTGTTTGTATAAGTGCCAGTGGTATTTCAACAGAAATCCACGCTGTTTTATCTGATCTACACCCAAACTTTGGACAAAAATAGCAGTTTCTGTCTTTAAAA
Source organism: Neodontobutis hainanensis (assembly GCA_024349245.1). NCBI lineage: Eukaryota > Metazoa > Chordata > Actinopteri > Gobiiformes > Odontobutidae > Neodontobutis > Neodontobutis hainanensis. Next base: position 1,234,852 of record JALDNG010000031.1, read on the forward strand.
TGAAGGATCGATGCTTTTTACCACAATCTAACGGCAAAAAGAAGCATTTGGCAAGGCATTAGAAGTTACTTTGCCATACATTTTAAGTTTGTTGACAGTCATTCGATTTACAATTACACTGTTTATTCATTTCCAGTGACATTAACGCC